>CM034147.1:567393814-567404367 GCA_019776745.2 Taxus chinensis
GTTGTAAATCAACAAGCATCACAGTAAGCCTGTACCCATCATGAGAACAATTCATGGGTTCTCACGAGCAGGCCTAGCATACATTCATTTCATATATTTCGCAAACTAAAGCCGGAATGCAAAACACAGGAAAATATAGCAACAATTCTAAATACAATAACACCCATCAAGGGGTTAAATTGAAAAACTAACCAGCAATGAAAGATACAGTGCCAAAATCACACAAGACTACCATAGAACCACCAATTCCAAAAATCATCTGAACAGAGTTGTTCTAATGAAGATCACTTGAAAGACAGCAAGATTTTAAAGGTTAGGGGCCTAACATGCCTGGATATTTGCTCAAAATTCCGAAGCAGATCACTGAAGAGCTCGATCCTTCTCTTCCTTTTCCAAGTTAGAGCCACCAACAAAATTTTGCTATTTCCATGACTTATATATTTCCTTGCCAGAGGAAAGAGCTAGTTTAGCTCATACTTGCCATGCAACACCAAGAAGACTGTGTGTGAAGAACCAGTGAATAGACAGAAGGAAAACGCAGAGTGCATGCAAAAATAAACAACCATTACTTTCCATTTTGCCTACCTTTCCGTGAAATTCGAGCACGACTACCGAGTTCATTGATTGCTTTAATTCCCAGTTTCCCGCTCAAACTCCACTACCACTGACCGCCATAGTTGGCGATAGACAAATGAAATTCAAAGACCATTTCCAACTTTGGCGACCTGCCACGTCGGCTCAAGTTAGCCGTTTTAAAACCTCCACCAAATTACCTATCTCTCAAGCTTATCCACACATTTAATAACATAGAAACTGTCACCCATGGTTCGCACCCCTCCATAGGTCCCCTTTAATCCTTGCTCAATAGTTAGGTTAGTAACTTAGGTTAGGATTTAGGATAACACCTAGGCTAACCTCTTAGAACATAGATACTAACTTAGAGCTTTAGCTCTTAGCCTAGGTCAAGGTTAGATTAACACTAATATAACCCCTAGGTTTAAGTTTAGTTTTAGGTTACTAACATTAATAATTCCAGTTAGGTCTAACATTTCATATGCTCAGAAAAAGAACCTAATCATACATTCACGTACAGGGTTCACTCCTGCACTGCCAAATGGCTATGGAATTAAATGTATCAGAATTTATTACCTGGTCCATGATTAAGACCTTCCTGATACTACGATATTGGGAACCAATTCATTTACAACACGCTCAGCCTGAGTTAGACTCGGATTGGCTTATTCAACGAATTCAGACCTTGCAACCTATGAAAGGTTTATAATTTTTAATTCATCATGAATAACTTAAAACACCACTTGGATCAATTCCACTGATCCAAGACTAGGTCTTATAGATAGATAACTCCATAATTCATTCCGAGATCAGATTAAACTCAGTGTAAAATGAAAGAAATAAAGAGTCCAATCATATTCCGACTCAGTCAAAGATCTGCAATCTGCAAAGAAGATACGGTACATATCAAGCACGACTTCTCAATCAAAGGAAACACATCCTTTTACAAAGAAATCACATATCAACACTTGTATGCTCAGGAGGAAGGTAACAACAGTTCAGGGTGTTTACATGTTTTGTCGCTGGTTTGGTGAAATTGAATGTATGTACTGGCTGATTGGATTCCAAAATGGTGTATAGATTGATGGTTTTTGATATCGTTGTTGATGGCTTGGTTGTTTTTGTAATATAGTGATAGATGATGTTGATGAAATTGTGATGAGATATGGATTTGATGAAAAATTATAGATAATGGTGTTGTTATATGCAGGAAAAAAAGGGACGGGCGCCACAAAAAATTACAAAAACGAAGAAACGGCTTAGGTTTAAGCAACAAGGGGTACATGAACGACATCGTTTGTGAACCGATTTCGTAGCTATATGACCGATAAATCGGTTACGTACCGATATCGGTTAGGCAAGAATTATTTCCCTAAAAATAGAACTACTGGGTTGGCAACTTAAGTTCTTATTTTAGGCATTCTTATTTTTAGAGTCATGCAACAGAGTTAAATATGTGAATGCGACGCTGTTTGATGACTGCTATAGGTAATTGCATGAAAGAATTTTGAGTGACAAGAGGAAGAGACAGGTGAAGTGAGCGGTGGTCTGAGATTCAGAAGGCAAAAAGACAAGTTATATTTGAAAAGGGTGGTGAACATGGCTGAACGAGGAGAAGCATCCAGCAGGCAGGGACGAGGGGGAAGACATGTTCCGCCCCAAGCTGCTACATCCCGAGAGGTAAACTATTTGGTTGTAATTTGATTCTTGCATGTTTTTGTGAATAGGATGAAAGAAGTGTAAGTGGGGAAAGATGAGAAAGAAAGGTGATAGGCAAGGGTTGGGGATGGGGGTGAGTGCTATTGGGGTAGGTAAACAGGGTGGTCACGTATGTTTTTAGGTATAAATAAGAGTAAACGGGCAAATAATTATCGTAGGTGTATGTTGTTTAAGCAGGGTAGGTATATTTTTGACAGTGACCGGTATCGTTTAGAAGGAACCGGTATCATTTAGAAGGAACCGGTATCGGTTAGCATACCGATATTGGTTATTCATAACCGATATCAGTCACTGTAAGAGTTTCCAGAACTTGAGAAAAAATCGTAGAGATTGTTCTTTCGAATAATTATGTGTCGTTTTGATGTATGTAGGTAGAAGCAGGTTAAGATGAATGATATTGGGCCAACGTTGCTGTCACGAACTCGAGCGGATGTAACACCAGCTGAATGGGCATTGATAAATCGTTTGGGGTTAAGTGGAATCCACTATTATCAGAATCTCACGTAACCATGCTATGTTGCAGGTGTTGATTGAGAGATGGAATCCAGAAAAGAATACCTTCTATCTACCATAGGGGAGATGACAGTGACGTTGGAAGATGTGTTCCGTATTTTGAGACTCCCAATGATAGGCAAAACAGTGTATCAGGTGTTGCGTAGCGTGGGGTGGGGCAGCGATAACAACAGTATTTGGTCAGCTGCACGAGATTGAACAGTCAGCGAGGTTTATCATTTACGTATGGTACAATGTATGCCACACACCCTGAGGAAACAAGTTGGGTCATGCTATTAATGATAGCGGTGGGGTATTATGCATTACTGAGGGTGGAGGGTGAATATTTCCCAAGCATTATGAGTGTTATTTGGAAATGATATAAATGAGCGTGACTTTCGCATGGGCACCCGCATATCTGGCAGAGTTATATAGGGTTTATGGGCCTGCAAGTGAAAACACAAGACAACACTAGATTATTCGTACTTATTACATTGTTGGGGCCTATGAGCATATTGTTGTGTGCATCCAATAGGCCGACCCATTGAGTCAAGAGAGGCAGGAGTGCAAAAGGTTGGGATTCAAACAATGGGTCCAAACAGAACAGAGAAGCAAGATCCCAGGGCCGTGATAGATGACATCGAGTATTATAGACAGGTAGGGAGATGGTGACGATTGCGATATTTGTTAGAGGCCTTATGGGAACTATATGGTGATGGAGCACATAGATGAGTGAGGTTGAGGGGTGTAGAGTGATTGAGATGGATCGCAGGGCACAGGCCGGGTGAGTATGAGAGAATTCCTCTAGATCACGTGCGGCGACAATTTGGGTTCATTTAGGATATACCAATGACATATAGACCATACATGAGGATCGATGCCGAGCACATTTCTCACTCCTCCGGCCTAACTTACAGAAAGGCCAGAGAGATAGCAGCTGATCGTAGGTAATGGATGTGGGAACGACAGAGGCCTATAGCGTTATGGTGGGTAGCAAGCTGCGAGGTACACGGAGCCCCAAACATAGCTGTGAGTACCGCGGAGAGCGATCATCGCAGGAGTTGCTCACAGCTTCAACCAGGTGAATGATATAATGGGATTGTTTAAAGTTTCTCAGTTACGAGGGAGGACTGGAGGCAAGATTCCTCCATGTCAAGGACGTTTCGTATGTTTACAGAGATTGTTTTGGCGAATCAATGGGAGGAACCAATGGCAGTGGACCTTTGAGGAGAGATGCCAACTGAAGGGCATCGACGATCACGATCACCACTGATTCGGGAGGAGGTGGCAGGGCTAAAGTTTGAATTTCATAGGAATATACAAATAAATATAGGATGCCGACCTACGAGCGTGATAGAGAAGATGTCATTATTTTAACATCTAAAATGACAATAAAGATGTATTTTGTTTGAGTGATGAAGATAAGAGGAATGGTTGTGTTTTGAATGTTGTTTTGTTTTTTTTGAAAATGATAAAGATGAATGTTGGACGTAGAAATACACAAAAAATATTTATATTTACAACACATATAGGTTGGTAGGGGATGGTCGATCTAACCTTGGGAGACTCCATGTCTTCTAATGGCCCTCATAGCCAGAGGGAGGAAGGGGGGAGGAAAGAGGTATACAAAAAAAGAGGACAAAGTAAGGGAGGTATAGGAAAGAGGATGGGGCAGAGCGAGGGTAGGGAAGAGCAAGGATGAAAGGTAGTAGAGGGGAGAAAAAGGTGAGGGTAACTGTGAGGGGGGTTTTGGGTACAAATTAGTGCGCTCAAGAGGGAGAGAGGGTATCAAAAAAAGAAGAAGGGCGGAGAATAAAGAAAAGCGGAAAAGGGGGAGGGTTAAAATTAGGAAAAAAGTCACGGGTGGGAAATCACAATGGTGAGAACTGGAGCGGGATAGCGAGATTATAAGGAGAAGAGGTTATCGCGACAGTCTAAGAATGGAAGAGGGGGAGACAATTGGATGGTAAAGAAAAAATGTAGAAGAGAAGGAGAAGGATTGACAAAGCAAGAGGGGCCTCAGACCATGTAGTTCTCCCTTAGACTAGGAGAGTTGAATTCAGCATTTATTAGGTTAGGCATTTGTTGGGTAAAAAATTGACTTGGTAGGTAATGTTGTTTTTGTCGGTAAGTATTGGCGATATGGATAGGTATGGGTGAAGCGAAGTTAGCCTACCCAATTGGTAGGGGGGGGGGGGGGGGAACCCGTATCCGAATTAAGAGGTCAACACATAATCTAGAGTCCGAGCAAAGAGGAAAAAGTGTCCCGTATTTAGAATATCCAAACAAACCACATAATAACGTAGAATGAAGTTGACCCCTAGGTACCTTGCATAGATTAGATCGATAGGTGAAAAGAGGGGTATAATCACAAATTATATCAGATATACAGTCACGTCCCTTGATTTTTTTTTGCTTTGACAAATGGTGAGGTAGGTGGTTTTGACGTGGGCGAGGGTGCATAGAACTTATTATAAGAGGATTATTATGACAAACAGAGAACCAAACCCTAAATAGACAAGTCCATGCTCAAAAAGTGTTCTAAATACTACGTTTATTTGTATTTTATTTTGTCTTGATATAGATTGATTTATGTGGGAAGTCTACAGGATATGTATTTTGTTGTCTTGAGGTCTTCACGAAGTTGATCAATTCGAGAAGCTTCTGAAAGCTGACTGTGTATATCTGTCCTTCAGGAGCAAGTCTATTTATAGTAGCAGATGTGTATTTATTTTGTGCTACCGACGGGGAGCAGTCTATAATAGATATTATCAATATTTTGGCAATATAGTTTGTTCCTTCCAGGAAGTCGTCCTATTGTATAATTTAGAGGTCTAGAGTCCGTTGAGCAAAGCTCTAGTTTGTGTAGGAGTTTGACTCAAAAAATCCCATAAGTGTTTAATAGAATGTGTTATTTTTATACTTTAAGTCATGTACTAGACTAAAAAGGGGAGGTGACAATCAAACATGTAGCTTGATTTGATTTTTGCGATGTTAAACCAAGTGTATGCGGTGTAATGAGCTCAAGGACCGAGTGTAAGATAGATCGAAGTGATATAACACTAAGCTCAACAGTAGAATGGGCGAAGATGCAAGACATTAGGGGCTCAGGCTCATTTACCATTAAGTGAAGCTAAACGATATGCCTGATCCTAATTTGTAGTGCTACTGTAAGGCCCAATCCAATTAGTGCAAATTTTCCACCTTTGCTCTTTTCTAGTTTGGTTACATTTTGATTCTCGTTTAAGGACAAGAGCACCAACCTTTAAAGGTACGCTCCTGAAGTCATGTGTTCATAACACCTTGAGCATTTTTTGGTAGATTTTGAAGTGATCACGAGCCTAAGACGATGCTCGTCAAGAAGCTCTAATTTGGCTAACCCCTTTCAGAATCATCATCAGTGAGATATCCTGAAGAGATATGCTGAGGGAGGGTATTTGTATAATTCGAGAGGCAGACCGCACTTGGTACCATATCCCAACAAAATGGTGTGGCATTAGTGGAAGTCCGAATGCTATTAGCTAAGCCCAAAGGGCAAAGTGAATGTGATCGTGCCATTTCTTCCGCTAATTGACAAATTTATGAGGTATTTGGTTTAGGGTTTTATAGAAGATCAGCTTGGACCATTGGCCTATGGATTATTAAGGTGTGAGAAACTAAGTTTGATACCAAAGTTGCAACAAAGGTCCTTTTCACAACGTATTTTTAAACTTTACCATTATCTGTTCTTAGCTATGAGGAATCAAAACGACAGAAATTGTGGTAACGATTTGACAATTTTTTATTTTTTTGATTGAAATGAGTGGAATGGCCTCCACCCATTTTGGGTAATATTTTGGGTTCTGTATTAGCCAACGGTGACGTTGTGAAGAGGGTGGTTTGGATCTCACCAATAATGTCTACCCCATTGTGAAAAGGGCCCAAGATCTCATGCGCCTTACGGATGGCTAGGAGTATGTTGAAGGTTGGCCTGTGTTTGACACATACACAATCTGAACAATCATAGCAGTCGTTCATTAGATAGGACAATAATAACCTAAGTGAAGGATTCGTTTAGGCCACGTCAAGGCCACTAAAATGTCCGCCACAAATACCGTCATGGACCCTGTTGATGGTATAGGTGACCTCTACTCCTGTTACGACACAAAGATGATACCATCAAAGCCACCCGGGTATAAGGAGTCGCCCCCATGACACATAATAGAAACATGTTAAGAAACGTGCATTTTCCGGGTACTAGTAGTTCAGGTGGAGAAATAGAGTTGTAAGGTAGTTGTGAAATTGTGGTACCAGGTATCCTACTATTAGCAGACACATTATTTATCATACAAACAACGAGTGCTGATTAATACGGGCAAAGAGTTATTGGAACAAGACTTGAATATGATCGACGAGTCAGTTGGTGAGGCCGGAATTTGGCGGCAAGGCTAGTTCAAGCCATAATTTCCTACACTTTGGTTAGTGGAGCGAGTGAATGGTCTGGATAGAATAACAGGTAATGAGGTCAATAAGTGAATCCACGTAATGTTTGTACTTTTAGAGTTCCTCATTTTTACATTGGTCGATGCCCATAACTTGATTGAATACCAAATTGAGAGTCCCAAAAATATTCATATCTTTGACACCTAATGTAACTTAACCTGGAGACCAACAAGGGCCTCTTTATTTCCTCGTCTGATTAGTCTGGGAATCAGCTGGAATGAAAGAGTCCGCCACCCGCATATGCTCTACCATCAAGAGACTGAGAACAATGCTGGCCCTCCACCACACTGGTTGGTCCATCGAAGAAGATGGGTCCTTGGATACGACTCTTCCCTGAGGGAAGAGTGGCGATGATTTCGTCAGAGAAATTAAATTGGTAATTGTTCCCGGTAAAGGGGCCTCCACAAGTGTGGTCTGGCAATAGTTTGTCCTTTGATTGAATTTTGTTGTAATAAAGCAAGATTGAGGTCAGCAAGGAGCAATAAGCCTCAGCGATGCATTGGTTTAGTTGGTTTGGCATACATATACTGAATTGGGTCCTGTGTTTTGATGACAAAATTTTTGTATTCCAAGGAGGTAAGGCGATCATCCTAAGGTGGAATAAGCACGGTGGCCTGCAAGAGATAGGGCTTTGAGAGCTTCAAAGGCTGGGTGACACTCTCACTCCATTGGAAGGCAAATGTCCTTTTTAGAAGTGAATGGAAAGCTTGACATTGATCCAAGAGTTGGGAGATGAAGCCGCCGGATGGATTGAAGTTTACCTTGCAAACTACGCATTGTTTTGAGGTTTTTCGGTGGGGGCATTTCTAGGATAGCTTTGAATTTAGATAGATTGACCTCAATGCCATGCAAAGAGATGATAAAGCCAAGAATTTTTCCCGAAATAACACGAAAGACACATTTCTTTGGTTGAAGCTGGACTGAATATTACAATAGGTGATCGAAAATAATGGTTAAAACATCGAGATGTTCACTGCGATGTTTAGATTTGCTAAGAAGATCATCAACATAATCCTCAAGGATATTGTGCATAATGTCATAAAAAATGTAAGTCATAGCCCGCTGATAGGTGGCACCAGCATTTTTAAGGACAAATGGCATAACATGATAACAGAAGGTTCCCCAAGGAGTTATGAAGGTAGTTTTATGTTGATCGGCTGAGGCTACTAAAATTTGATTGTATCCCGAAAAGCCATCCATGAGGGAAAGCATTTCATGGCCCACAGTGAGATCAACAAGTTGATCAATACTTGGGAGGGGGAAATCATTCTTGGGGCAAGCGAGGTTAAGGTCTCAGAAATCTATGCATATCTGAAGTCCCCCCGTCACTTTAGTGATAGGTACGATGTTAGAAATCCATTGAGGATAGTCAATAGGCAAGATGAAGGAAACAGAAAGAAGTCGTTGAAGCTCTTCTTTAACCAAGAGGGAAATGCATGGATGCATTTTTCTCAGTTTTTGTTTGACTGGTTTGGAATCAGGGTTTAGGGTGATGTTATGGACAGCAATAGTAGGATCAATTCCTAGCATGTCAGCGTAGGACCAAGAGAAATATTGGTTGCGGGTATGGAGAAAGGTAGTAAAGGTGGCTTGTTATGATGTGTTAAGGGATTGTCCGATCTTCACAATGTGAGGATCCTTCTCTATGTGGATGTTGATTTCTATAGCCGACTCATTCAACATGGTTTGAGTTTTAGACGGTAAGGCGCGTTAAATATAGGATTCGTCCGCCCCAAGGTAAGTGAGGATGGAGTCGTCATCCTGGCACTCAACAACATTAATTGAAGGTGAATCTTCTTCGATCATGTCTGGGTATAGAAGGGGAAGAGAAGATGGGTCCTCATTATCACGTTGATAAGTAAGAGGACCTATGAAGATAGCATTTATAAAAAAAAAAAGTTAGGAGGGATAGATTCAGGGTCTATCGACTCTGTGGGTGATGATGGTTTGGTAGGGGTGATGTTGTCATCCTCCAGGATATAATTGACACGAGGTTTCTCTGGTGTAAGTGTTTTAGGAAAACTGAGACCACTACGATCATTGTGTTTGCGTGTAGTCACGGGAATGAGTGTATGTCGGCCTTGTTCATAAAGACCAAAACCAAAGCCTTTCCAAGCACAGCGAGTCAAGAAGGTGAGGGCGAAATGACGATTTGTTAAGTATTGAAAATCAGATTGGAAGGGAACCACACCAAGAGGAGGTTCAGGGGTAACGGAGGATGCGTCAACACCCCCATACGTTAGGTTGGTGTGGCAATGGGGTGGTCCGTAAGAAATTACCTCCCCCACGCGACGGTCAAAGGTGGGATGTGCATGTAACTGTCCGTACTCCTATGGGGTATGGAAAGAGCTAACGTTATATAGACGGTATTCCCCCAGCATAAGGCGTTGAAAAAAATCTACTAAGGGGTCAGAGGTTGGGATGTTATCTGCAGAAAAGAAGTGATATTTGATGGCGGTTTCATTGGTTGAAAGGTGATGTGCATTGGAAGTGGATGGCTAGGTTGGATGAATGGGTGTCCTGACTGGTACACAAGCACATCATTGGGCATACAACATATTGCAAGTTTTGAATGGGGGAAGGGAGTATCATCTTTTTTACAGTGTAGGACTTCCCCTCGTACTCAATTTTAATGCCTCTATGTAAGGTGGAGGGAACCCATCCCATAGCCCGTATCCAAGGGCGCCCTAACAACATATTGTATTGGAACTCTCCCTCAAGGACAGAGAAGAGTTCAGGTAAGTACATGGTCCTACATGAATGTTTAGGATCACGGTGCCTAAGGTGAAGTAAATAGCATCATTGAATGACCCCACATGGATGGGGTTGGCACACATGCAACTAGAAGGGATATTCATTTTTTGGAATATTTTTGAAGAGATGATGTTTAGGCTAGTGCCCCGTAATCATACACACACCCAAATGTCCCGACTTAAGCTGAAATGAAAAGAGCGGGTCAGATCTCAAACTTCAACACCAAAGTCGATAATTTTGTCACTTCGTAGAAACGACAGCAGCGACTTTGGCTATACAAGAACAGAAGTGGTTGGGGAGATAGATTGTTTTGTGAGCAAAGCAATGTGATGGATGTTTTAGACATAGAGGTAACAGGCATGGTTTCATTAGTAAGACCTCTATCCCTGGAAGGATTTCAACGAGAGCTGATCGATGAGATTCAGAAGTCCTGAATGAATCATACGTGTCATTTTTACCAGTGTGATTGGTGAAGCTGTTTTGCTCATGGTCGGTGGCAATTCCATTAGAGATGGGGTAGGAAGGTCCACGAT
>CM034147.1:567404867-567448359 GCA_019776745.2 Taxus chinensis
CAAAGCTATACAATGCATTGAGAACATATGGAGTAACATAATACCTAAAGATGACTCATAAATATCATTAAATCCATGGGATCAATGCAAAAATATATATATGGGGCATATTATTGAAGAAGGAATTGTAAGTACCCTTCAATTATAACCATGGAAAATATTGGTATATGTCAGACATATGCTAATTATACCAAGGAAATAATAAGGGAATGGAATAATCAAGTAAGAAAAATATCCCTCAAGTTTGATGACATTATTTTGGGAGGAAATCAGATTTTGACAGAAGCCTCAGTTATGAAAAGTATTTAAGGAAACCCATGAATTGGTTTCTAGTGAAGAGTTTTCTATATTTCTCAGTAATTCTTGGCTATTTTTCAAAGGATATAATAGAGGAAAATGAAGGATAAACTTTTCTTGTCATTGAGATTGTCTCCAAAACCAAGGGAAAATACATAAAATAGAGACTCTGAAGGAAATCACAAAAAAAGCAAATGTCACTTAACGGGTTTTTCTTGACAAGGCTAGTGTGCTATTTAGAAACTTAATTGTAGACATAGGAAATATAGATAGAGATTATAATATTTTCAAAGAATTCATTCATGAAAAATGAAGATGATAAAAAAGGACCCAGACAAGAGCAACAAACTCAATAAGCAACTTTACATGTGAACCCTGATCAATACCATCCCATTATTAAGCAAGAACTGCAATGAATCATGAGTGGTAGTATTTGAGCATGACAGGAAATAAATGAAATATGAAGGACATGCAAATATATTAATATTTATAATTTATTTAATGTTCATGTATATATTCCATATGTTATACTTATTTAAACATGAGTGTAGTAGTTGTACATCTAAAATTTTCTGGTGACTGCTAAGCTCCAAATATGTTGTTGTGGAATAACCTAGCAGATGCTAGGATCACAAAATATTCCTTTAATTATTTAAATCCTTTTGACATATTTTCTTTAAATATTATGTTGTGGAAATACCTATCTGTCGTTAAGTTCATACTATCTTAATTTAATTTTTAAAATCCTATTAACCACTAAGCTCTTAATAATATGTTCTAACATAACGTGGCATACATTGAGCTCACAATATCTTAGTGTCTTTTTTTTAATTCTAGTGATTCCTAATATCTAAATATTATGTTGTGGCATAACCTATCATGTGCTAAGAAAAAAATATCATTCTTTCTCTAGTTAAATGCTAACAACACCTAAGCTCAAAATATTATATTGTGGAAGTACCTAGATTATGATTAGCTCAAAATATGTTAATTTAATTTGTTAAAGCCTACCACCAATAACCTCCAAATATTATGTTTTAGGATAGCCTAATAGTTGTAGCTCATAGTATCTTAATTTAATGTGTTAAATCCTGATGATCACTATGCTCAAAATATTATGCATTAATGCTAATGAATGCTAGGATTAAAATATTACGAGGTTTCATAAACTCGCGGCCGCTAAGCTCAAATTATATTCCTTTAATTTGTTAAATCTTGTCAAAAAATTTACTTGAAATATTGTTTTTTGGTAGTACATAGTCGTCACTAAGTTTTTACTATCTAAATTTAATTTTTTAAATCCTAGTGATTTCTTAGCTACAAATAATATGTAGCAGCATAACCTAGCGGATGTTAAGCTCACAATATATTACTTTATTTTTGTTAAATATTAGCGACCACAATGCTCTGTATATTATGTTGCGGTAGTGACTTAGCATATGCAAAGCTTGAAATGTTTGTATTTACCTAGCAACCACTAAAATCCAAATATGTTATTGTGGCATAACCTAGTAGCTACTAAGCTCGCAATATATTGCTTGTTTTTATTAAATCCTAGCAAAAACTAAGCTCCAAATAATATGTTGCAGCATAACCTAGTGCACACTAAGCTAAAAATATCATTTTTAATTTTTTAAATGCTAGTGATCCCCAAGTTTAAAATACTATATTGTGGTACTAGTACATAGTGGCCGTTAATTTCATAATATATTATGGAAGTACATAAAAACTATAAGCTCAAAATAATATGTTGTGGTATATCCTAGTGGATGCTAAGATCATAATATTTTAATCTAATTTTTTAAATCCTATCCACCGCTAGGCTCCAAATATTATTTTATGATATATCCAAACGACAGATAATCTCGAAACATCTTACTTCAAATTCTTAAATCCAAATAGTAAATTTAAGTAATGTATAAAAATATTGTTTTGATGAAACAATATTCATCTATTGTATTTACTCAAGGCTTTACCTAGTGATCGATAAGCTCTAAACATCAACCTTTTATGTGTTATATAATTATATAGACGTTTTCTCAAAAAAAAAAATTATAGCCTAGTGGTTGTTGGTCTAGACAAATTTTTTCATGATTTGAGTGTATTATGATAGGAGAAATCAAATTGAAAAGCTATAAAGGATACAAAAAATTGGATATTACATATACAAACATACATTACACACACACACAGATATATATATATATATATACACACACACACACACGTTTATATTTCTCCAATAATACGTAGCATATTAAAAAATTATGTTTTAAATGAATTATTATATTATACCTATTTTCACATTTAATTCAAAATAAATTTCTGGTTTTGTAAATTGGTGGTTGAAATAAAGAATTCTATCATCGCAACCACAAAGCTGTGTGATTTTTTGGCAAGGGCTTAACATCCACAAAAAGAATTATATATATATTTAAATATATAGTGATTAAAATTTAAATTTCATTAATATTTTATGCATATATGTAATATGTTTACCTTCCCTTGTATAATAATTAACTTGATGAAGACATTTAAACTTGACTAATTTCTACATGGGAAAATGTATATAATTGAAAATATTTATCAAAAAAAATAAAAACTTAATATGTTTATATAAGTTTTAAATCATTTTTTTAACCTCAAATATCTTCCCAGAATGTATACGCGACAACCACATAAACAATGTACAATAAAATAATTACCTACGTTTATTTCTATCTTCATAATAAAAATCAATAAAGGTTAGTCATATGGAATGTCTAAAAAATAAATTGGGTCTCAACGAACCATTAAAAGTTTAGAAAAACGTGACTATGCGACCAGACATTATTATTGGAAAAAACAATTACAGGAAGGAGAATGAAAAAAACCCAAAAAATATCTAGAGAGAGACATGAAAGGGTGGAAATTAGAAAGTGTTCAATAGAAAGAGATAATAATATCCATAGACATGCATAGAATTTCATAAATGGGAAAGCATTATAAGAGAGAGAAATACTATAGATGAAAAGGGATTAATTTTTTTTTTCTTTAGGGCACAAAAAAAACTATTTTTCATGAAGTTGTTTGAAAAGGCATTCAAAAGGAACTACAAAAATATGGGTTGGACTACGGGAGCATTATAAGATAGGGAAAAAACATGTCTGGAATGCTGTGAAAAACATAGGAAATAGTCAAAGAAAATGACTGAATGAGCGTGTAATCAGAAAAGGTTCACACTTACTATAATATATGTTTTTTTTATAAATACATGATTTAGTAATTTCTGAGATTATTTCATGCTTATTGATGTCTTTGAATTCAGATCTTGTTAATCATTCTTTACATTGATTAAGTTTCCTCATTAGATGTGTTTCTAGATTTCCATGGTTATGTTACTTCTTTGTGCTTGAATGGATGATTGGCTATGAATATGCTGAACATGTATGCTAGCATTTATATAAGCATAACAAAGGAGGGACCTGGGGGATGCGCTTACTTTAGGGGAGCTTTCATATTTTTCTGGATGAAGTGCTAGCATTCATAGATCTAGTTTGGTTAAGTAAAAGACTACATTTTGGATCCATTTTTGGGACCTTTTTTCAAATTTTCTACTAGTATGTTGCATGTAAATGGTGTGTATCGAATATATTTTGGAGAGTATTGATAGTTTGGATAGAAGATGGCCAAGACACGTTTACAAAAATATATAGCATTGGACTTATTTTAATTCGTGAAAGTGGGTTAAAGATAACTTATATGACTCCTTGCATGAGACATCCTTCATCTTCTTCCCTAGTAGATTCATACCAGTGGTTGACATCGTATGTAACAAACAAAGGTCTCCAACAAGGAAAGAGATTCTAGACATAGAAAGACTATCTGACTCTCTTTTATAAGACCAAGACATGGAATAAAGCTATAGATCATTTGTGGGATGGTGTACTGAGAAACTATACTTTGGAGTATAAGATTTATACTATATCCTTTCCCTAAGGAAGTAAGAATTCTATGTTTTACATGAACCAAAAAGATCCTATTTTTACATGATACCCTTAGATATTAATATATTGATAGTAGAACCAGTAATATAGAACTTAGATTTGGCAAGATAAATCCCCACCTTACGGAGGGGTAGGAGAAGGTTCAAAGATGATGTCAGAGTCCCATGACAAAAGAAAGATAAAGAGAATTAAATACAACTCAACTATAATGAGGCAATGACAGAGGGTAGTTGATAAAGAGCTGATATTGAGAAGAAAAATGATTGAGGGAAGTGATGATATCCCCCCAAGAAGACAAGGAGCCACAGTTTAATGTACTCCTAAAATTGGTAAATCACAGTAGAGAGAACCCATCATCTTCTGATGAGATCATATATAAGGAGATAATGAGGACTTTTGATGCACATATGACCCTTCATGGATACCTATCCCTTGTATAAGGTGTTCCAGATCTAGAATTAGTTCTTGAAGAGCACCATATTGAAGGAGAGTAAGCAATATCTCCATGTTGGGAAGGAGATATCGGTAGGCACATTTTAGTTTCAGCTCATTAAGCACGATAAATCAATAACACACAGATGGTATCGTAATAGGTGCTAATGTTTGAAAGTACATTTGGAGGTTTATTTACAGGTGTTTCATTAGGATAGAGTGTTGTTGCACATAACCTTAGAAGCAATCCTATATATGTTGTTATAACACATAAAATTTGTGTATAGTCTAGAAAAATAACTTGGACAAAAGGAATTTCATCTACTAGACCAGAGGTCATGGCCGAAAGCTTAAAAGGTTTCAGTCATGCACTGCTCGAAGAAAAATTTGGGTGGCATTTTAGGATCTGTGTCTGGTCCTAACCCAAGGTAGGGTCCACCACCACAATAAACCCCCAAAAAACAACCATCAAATTAACCTCAATAGAAACCACCTCAACAAGCACAGATGGAGACATGTCAATTCTAATTTGAGATATCTCTTCACTTACCAGGAGTATAGAGGTGTGGAGAATGGGGCTGACCATGTGCACAAGTGTTAATAACTATGGAGAGAAAAAACACTACAACTTTTGATTGAAAGGCAAGATTGTTTTCCAGCTCAATTCAATGACACACACATAGTTTGTATATAAATTATGATCCATACTAAACTATGGCGGACTACAATGCATTATGCACTATATTTTTGGTTGAATTTCACATTTGAAATTTTAAATAGTGGATTATTAGCGTGCTCGTGGATATAAAATAGGGATTATCTTAAAGCATGAGGGGAGTATGATATGTTATTTTAAAACTCCTTATTCCAAATTATCATCTGATATTCATGAAATTCAACATGTACAATGGTTTGTTAGAAGCTTGTTGACTCTATTTCTAAGGGCCTTATCACATAAGACATACTTAAATCCATGCAAGGATCTAGAAGCATTATTTGCACCTTGAAGCAACTGGGATTGCAAACACTAGAGTGATCCCTTTTATTGAGGTAAAAATAGTAGTAATGGGATAAATAATATAAACAATATTTTTTACCAATTCAGTACATGAGACACACAATGGGTTATTATGCATTGATAGTAATGTGGAGTGGCGAATTAAGGATAATTGTTTACATAGTATAGTGTGAAAACTCTTTCTGTCTCGTGATATTTTCCACAAGAATCATGATGTCTGGATTTTCTCCTTTTATAGTGCGCATATGATGAAGAATGTTATTTATATACTATAAAAATTTTGACATGTACTCCCACGATATAAAATATTGTTGGTCAATAGACCAAAATCATGAGGCATGTGATACTAGATTATGGTAAACCATGGTGGAAAGTAGCTCTCATGTTTAGGGAAACACAACCTAATGAAGGATACAATAATGGATATGGGCGGGTTCCAAGGTGGATATAGGATCAGAGGATATGGTGGTAGTGGAAGATTTACATGTGGGACCTTCTACAGTTGTGGGTTGCCTGATCATTACCAGAGGTAGTATCCCCAAAATGAAGTATGCGCATACTATGGAAAGCAACCTAAAGGTGGGGGTTCCCATGATATTTATGAGCACATGTGTAAACATAAAAAGAAGGAAAAATAGGTGAGAATTGATCAAGGTATAACGTGTAAATAATGAACAATGGATGTCGAAGAAGATTCTTGACCTAGAATTACATCCTATATTATTTACTTTGCAGTATATAAGAAGTGCACGTGCAAGTGCCACTCAAATGAAAACCCCTATTCAAGAGAGGATAGATTATGCATGTCAAGTATCCAAATTTTGTTCATCATCCGAAATTCTATAAGGAAATGATGGGAGTGATAAGATATTTACAAGGATAGATCCACTAACTAAAGGAGAAGGCACGTGAAATGGAATTTACAAATAATATTGATCTCCCATAGAAGGATGTAGATGCTCTAAAGGATATTTGTAGGATGATGAGATAAGAGAATATCATCCCACTGATATGATGATGGCTATGCCAGAAGGTTCCACATGTAGCGGTTAAGTGTGAGCTTTAGATGTTGCATACAAATTTGGCACCACAAAACCATGAGTATGACAAGGAAATCACACTAAATGTGGTGATTGACAGTTGGCTGGTGAGTAATATCATGATTAACATAGGTGTAGAGGTGAATGTTCTGAATTTGGATGCATAGACCTTGATAAGAAGGCCACCATTATAGCCATCTTATAATGTGTTTATATATGGAAAAAAAGACAAGGGCCATGCCTATTAGGGTGTTGAAGGATGATTTAATTACTATTCAGGGTACCAAGTTTTACAGGGAATTTTTAAGTACTGGTGATTACTGAGGAAAATAACTTCCTAGCACTTCTTGGACATCCTTAGTGTTATACAAACAATGTTGACTTGTGCTTCAACAAATATATATATCAGTTTTGAGAATAATGAGGAGTGTGTGGTCATACCCTTGGATGATGGGAAGGTTTCACTGTACATTGAACTTGTAAGTGAAGAAGATTTGAATAGTATTTATACACACACAATGTGCGACCCTAAGAACATGAAACCATTCAATGAAGTTCTACTTTAGTGGGAAGATGTGTAAACTTTTAGTGACACTACTAGTGTTTCCTATGAAAATCTGGACCAATGAAATATATGAAATGGTCAGGAATGAGGTTAAGAGAAGAGTTACTAAGATGATCAGGCCACACATGATTAGGTGCTTTGGTAGAAATCAGTTACCCATGTATATTGGAGGATAAAAA
The DNA here is from genome assembly GCA_019776745.2 of Taxus chinensis. Taxonomy (NCBI): domain Eukaryota; kingdom Viridiplantae; phylum Streptophyta; class Pinopsida; order Cupressales; family Taxaceae; genus Taxus; species Taxus chinensis. The sequence goes on from CM034147.1 coordinate 567,412,385, forward strand.
CCCGACTCTTTCTTATGCGTCATAGAAGAGTATTAGATTAATAAGCGGGAAAGAAAAAATATGATGGTTTGTACCTTACATGAATTGGAAGTGTGCTAGTGTGAAACACATAGAGACAACATGTTGGGATAGCGAGAAGTGAGAATCATATTTTCAATAAGGTTTACCTGTAATAATGTACCTATACTTATACATGAGTATGATGGGAAGAATCTTGCTTTCGTACATGTCCATAACTATGAGAGATAATGGGTCGACATCTAGAAGGTTTTACCACCATATTTTTGGGTACATAATTTCTACTTCACTCAGCATTGATGTGCATACTCTTGGTATGTCCATGTTGATTTGAAATAGGAGACTACAAGCTAGCACAAGATGTCTAAAGGTATTGTTCATACCTTTTATTATTTTTCTAATAACCCACAAGTTCATGAGGCTTTAAAGATAATTAAGTGCATCAAATTGGGGGATAATGTAAAAGAAGAGGAGATTGTGCTTTAGTTACTTAGAGAACCTGGTCCCAAAGTGAATGAATATACATTGGAGATAGAGGAGAAACTTTTGGGAAAATTATGGAAATAAAAATAAAAAGGGAAGATGGTATACCTCATTTATGATGAGGAAGTGGAGAACCTGTATATTAGCCATATAGAGGCTGTGCACAAGGTTATGGATTGTACAGATGAAAAATGAATGTGCACACCATGCTCCTATGAAGATAAAGAAGGTTGATATTGGAACTAAGGATATTCCTAAGGAGGCTATTATCGGATATTATTTGTTAAATCCAGAGGTTGTAAATATCACTGAACTATTGTGTGACTTCAAGACTTGTTTCTGAGACAATATCATGAGTTGAAAGGTGTGTAACCCATCATTGGGAAAAATAGTTATTAAAAATGAAATAAGGTGCACATCTGGTTTAGAAGAAGCATTATAGGATGAACTGGAACATGCATGTGAAGGTGAAAGAAGATATTGACAAAATGATTAAGTTTGGAATTCATTGAACCAATTAAGGAATTTGAGTGGGTTAGCCCCATGGTAATTAACATCAAGAAGGATGTTTGGATTATTCATCTATGTATATTATAGGGAACTCAATGTTTCATGTCTTATAGATCCTTTTCCTACGCTTTTTACAGAGGAAATCCTTGAAGGCGTTGCAGGGAATAAAATATAATATCTCAATTAATGGGTTCTCAGGGTATCGCCAGGTGCACATTGCCCACAAGGATCAAGAGAAGACTACCTTTACTTGTGAATGGGAGTTTTTTTTAATATAATGTGATGCCCTTTGGATTGAAAAATGTGCCATCATTGTTCTCACACATCATTGTGTAGGAATTCGATAAATTCATTCATAAGTTTTTGTAGTTTTATCTAGTTGACTAGATTGTTTATGGGTTATTAAAAGATCATTGTAATAATTTGATACTCATGTTCGAAATATGTAGGTAGTTAAGCATATCTCTCAACATTATAAGTATATCTTTTCTATGCCATTTGAAACTTTACTTGTTCAACATTATTTGTAAGGATGGATTGTTGGGTGGATCTAGATAAGATTGCATTTATTTTGGGATTAGAAGACCCTACAAACCTAAGTGAAGTGCATGGATTCTTAGGGGAATACTAGATATTATAGAAATTTAGTTATTGGATATGCAAAGATTATTTCCCCCCTAGAGTAATTTCTCAAATTCAGACGATTTTTTTTTTGGGATGATGCACAGAAGCAATCATTTAAAACTTTGAAGTAAATATTGAATATGCCTATTTTGTGCTTCCACCTCAGGGATAAAATTTTTTCATGTTTATGGTGATGCCTTTTAATTGAAGATTGGTGTATTCTTGGCACAACCAGGAGAGGGTAATGCGGATAATCCAATATGCTTTACAAGTAGGAAGTGTACACTAGGAGAAAAAAATTAATGTAAAGACAGAAGCACAAGGCATAATCAAAGATCTACGTGCATCACAAGTTTTGAAAGTACTTATTGGACACATTTTTCATCTTCTATATAGATCATATGGCATTGAAGAAATTGGTTGAAAAACCTTTTTTACAAGGACACATCTTCTGGTGGATACTCATTTTTTAGGAAATTATTATTTTACAATTATATTCAAGCCAAGAAAGAGCAATTTGGGACCTGGCCTTTTTTTTTTGAATCAATTCTAGAGGGGAAGTGAAAAGTAATTGAGGAAACTATACGTGATGCACAATTATTCAGGTTAAACCATGTGCTAGCTGATTTGGAGGACATTGCAGTATTTTTATGCATTGTGATTGCACCAAGGGCATGAAAATGTTATTAAAAAGTAGTTTGTTATTTGATCCACACCTTATAAGCTCATTGGAGGATACTTGTATAAAATGAGCATAGATGAGGTCTTAAATTGATGTGTTCTAGAGCATGAGTGTTAACATGATTATGGAAGAAGATCAGAAAAGGATAGTAGGAGGACACTATGGAGGAAATGTGACTGTGTGCAAGATCCTTCTAGCTGGCTAATGATGGGAGACATTGTACAAGGATACTAAGGCTTATGTCAAGGAATGTGATCATTGTGAACAAAATAAAAATCCTATAAATAGAGATTAAATGACTTTAAGGCCTATATAAGGCATATAAACTTTTGAAAAATGGGGATGTTGAGTTTGTAGGACCTATTTGCACCACCTAATGCGTAGGAATGGAGTACACTATGTCATCACAATGTACTGACTACTTGACAAGCTGGGGTAGAGGCTTCACCTCATAAATATTTCACAACAACTACAAAACCAATTATCCTTTAAGAAAATAGTATCAATAGGTATGAATGCCATTTGAGCTTGACATGTAACAAAGGAACTCATTTCTTGAAGGATGATAATAATAATATTTTTCTCGTAGATTTCATGGTGGCACATCATAAGACTATTCCTTATCACCCTCATGCAAATGGCACAGCTAAATCTTTCAACACAATCTTAGGAAAGACATTAACAAACATATGTGATGTTGGAAGAAAGGATTGGGATGAAAAGGTATTAGTTTTTCTTTGGTCATATAGAACAACATACAAATGGTTTGAACAAGACCAAACCCTTTTAGTTGGTCTTTGGTAGAGAGGCTATAATACCTATAGAATATTATGTTCGATGCAACCTAAAATATACTGTAGAAAACCCAAGCATGTTGGCACATCACTCATCTTGAGTTGAGTGCTCACCAAAATCATGCAAAGGTACCAAGCCCCTCCTTATAGTTTCTTGTGCAGGATGTTATTGTGATGATGATAATACATATCTTGATCTATAACTAATCATAAAAATTTACACAATGCATAAACTAGATCTAGATATTAGAGAATCATGAACTAAACAATAACTATAATAAGGCTAACCATACAAGAAATAGATTCATTTATGTCTAACACATTTATCCAGCCAATATATTCCATTGCAAAAAACAATGTAAAACATAGTAGCTTCTTACATTATAAAGTATCCCCATGAGTCATGTGCCTATTAAGTTCAGCAACATAACTCTACAATAATTCAATCTCTCTAAACTACATATTTCAATACATATTTATAGAGGTGGGGACTTTACCTTCACCACCCATGCACTTCTAAAAATAGGTCGCATGCTGATAATAGCCACGCGCCTTTACAATGGCTTGCACAACATGTAAGTGTTCTAATAATAGATGTCCTATAGTTAAATCTAACAATAAATCCTATTGTTAGCCTAAACTATACATGGCACTTAACAGTCACTTCTTCCTAAATACCACTGCATATAACACAAGTCTTCATCTATATGTGTGCTCCATATGTTATCTACAATAACAACCCTTATCCATAAAAATGGATAAGTCATGAGACAGAGTGTCCTGGTGTGTGTTTCCTTTCACTATCTTCCCGCGCCTACGAATTTTCCTTGTTCCCACATGTGCATACTTTGTGTGTCTTCTCTTTAGAGAAATATTCAGTCTACTAAACATTACCCCACACTAAAGTACATTGTCTTCCCAGAAATGGGAAATTTTTTCTTATGTTCCCAATAATAAAGAATATGTAAGGAAAGAATTAATGAAAACACTATAAAAAATAATGAATTTTCACTCTAAAACATCCTATGTCTTCTTTGTAGTATCTATGGTTGTGGCATCTAATTCATCTTGAGTAATATTTTCTTTCTCATTCTCTAGTATCTGGTACAACATTAGTCATATCGAGCATCATTCCTTCAAGGAGGTCCATATTTTACGTTATGAGCTTCCCAATCCCATCAATCATCTTTCATCACTGTCAGAACTTAAATTATCTTCTACTAGAGTTCTAGTCCTTATTACTACTTTTGGGTGCCACACATAAATTTAGAGTTTCATCAAGTTTCTTCAGCTCATCCGTTAAAGCTCCGAGAAATGCATCATAAGTTTAAATTTTCCTAACCATAGAAGCCCTTTCTCTCTGCCTCTTTTTCAAAATATTTTTGGTTCAGGCATCCAAATTAGTTTTTCATCTAACACCAAATCAACCAAAGTGCACATATAATGCATAGCAGAAGGAAAAATTTTTAGGTACCTGAGATTCTAGACGAGGCCTTGTTTTAAGGAAGTGATCACCAATTTCCTCCACCATGCTCATGAAGGCCTCATTATTTTCCCATTATCATTCCTTATCTTCCTTTAAACACGTTATCTCTACAATTTTAGCCTTGTTATCTTCAAGAAGTGCTCAAACTATGATGACCTTATCAATATTTCTTTGTGCCACCTCAACAGATACTTTGACCATTCCATTACTGACCTACTAATAAAACATATAGAGTAGGGTTTTATTGTCATGTGCCTACTCTAGGGTGCCTTCTTCACTCTTCAAAAGACACAATACTCCTCACACATGTAAAAATATGGTTTTTCCACACTAGTCAGCATGGACCAGGATAATTGCTTCCTTATGTGCATAGTAACCATATCTAGATCCATCAACTCCCACCCATATAACTCATTAAGTCCCACAGTGCTCTGAAACTGAGCGTGAATGATTTTTTCATGTGTCCTTAGTATATCCAATAATAGGGATAATGTACTCTACACTTACTCTTTATCTATTTGTTTTTAGCCCCTTAGGAACCTGGGTGACAAGGTCTGGAGTTGGTCCTTCTCCTACGTTAGTCATGATGGGCACGTTGGGTTGTTCTTGCATAGTTTCTTCTACCTCTTTCACTCCTTCCTCTTCATCTCTCATTTTTTCATCTTGAGGCTCCTCCACATCTTACGACTAGACTGGGGTTCCTAGCATGCTCTCTTTAGACTCCTCTACTATGTCAAGCTTCAACTTTCTTTTTTTGTTTCTCTCAGGTGCTTATTTTTTAGTTGAGAGATGAGGTGAACTTTGTAAAGGTTGAGATGTTCCTATGCCTTGGGTTGTGGTTCTTCTGAACACCTTTTTAAACTAGCATTCCTAATATATTATACCCACGTCCAAGTATTCCTCTCCTCGTGTCTATGGGGGGAGTATATGCATGGTCACTTTATATTTTTTCTTTGGGTTGTCATCTGACCTCTATGGTCCAAGCCTCGAGTACCCTCATTGATATTTCCTTCCTCATCTCCTTCCATGGTTGAGGCAGGATTTGGAGATGGTACATTCTCAACTATTTTTTTTTCCATTAGGTGGCCTTGGAAGCATGGAATCATTCTCCACATACTTGCCATTTTCCAACCCAGGCTTGAGTTGTAGATAGATAAGCACAAACCCACTATCCCCAATAGCCAAACTCACCAGCTTCATGATTATAACATCAGAAATAAGCCTCTCGATATAAGGAGACAAACGTGGATAAATATATGTTTACCTTAGAGTGTGGTAGCCACAATCTACCTTGTCCACATTGTAGCTTAACTGGTGCTCATCAACAATCCTTTGTACTTCTACTTGGAAGTAATACGATTGTGAGGGCGTATAGAATTTTGAACTAGGGGACTCCATGTCCCAGTCCTTCATTTCAAACCACGCGATGCAAAAATGTTGATAGATTGTGAAAGTGGAGGTGCCTTGCCCACTACTAATGGTAACTATTTTGGAATGTGTCATTCCTCCTTAAAGGCTGCACAAAGTCGATCATACCATATTTCTTCCCTTTGTTTGAATGGGCCACTCATTATTCCTTCATACAAATATTTCTCAAACCTCTCTTCAAGGGACTTCTTTTCCATGAGGTATTCCCAAATTTTGTTATTTGGCCCATCGGGCACTCCAATTTTTTACAAATACAAGAGATAATAGGATAGCACCAAAACTTATCTTCTCACATGTATACACTTACTCAATAATTGTTTTTGCCTATATAGCAAGATAAATTTGTATAGTTCTCCTTGTCACATATTCTTCACAATATGTAGCTGAATGGCATTTACTTGTGACCATATCTCCTAATCATTTAGTTTAGTGAGTAGATGCACAACTTCATGCACCACAGGGTACTTCCTTAATTTGGAGATGTCCATTTTACACAAACCCTTAGTGTATCCCAACTCGTTTCTTTTAGCTATAACAATTTCCTTATCAGTTAGATCACTAAAAACATTTGTCCATGTGCCCTTCATTACTATCGATATAAAAATCAAAGGTACAATGATCCTTATCCGTCATCAAGAAAAATAGAAAAAGTCCTCATGGACTCTACTCATAAGCCATTGGTATAAATTTTCTGGTTTTCCAAAATATGGGATTTCATATATTTGATACACCCCTACCTTCTTAAGCAACATCTCCCCAACATCGTCATATATTGACATGTCATCCACCATGTGCTTGTTGGTATTATTATTCAATAATGTGTCCAAATATCACTTGTTATTGGTGGTGCAGTGGTTGTATTCACTTAATTTGCATCTCTGGATAGGAGAATCCCAATTCAATCCGATGATCAATCCTTCTAGATACTACATTTCTAACAAATTACTCTCGAGAGCATCTTTGACCTAAATTTCCACCTTTTTCTTCCCCTTCATTCCTTCTCCAGGTGCTTTCCTTGGTGTCATGGTAAAAATCCCACATTTTTCCTCTATCAAGTAAGCTCTCTTTCCTTGGATCCAAATTGTGTGCCATAGCTCAATACCAGATGCCCTAGCTTGAAATCGTATGCCCTATCTCCTTCTTAATGATTTTTATTTCCTCAAACACTTCTCCAATGGGGACACAAGACACCTCTATGCAAAAATATTCTCTCCACACATAGTTTCAAAACTCTTCGCACCTCAACACATTCCGCTTGGTTTAATCACAACTATCTTTCTTGAATACTTTTGATCACAAAGCTAGAAATAACCTTGCATCACATATTTATATAGAGTTGCTAATTTTTTTTGCATTTATTGCTCCTTTACCTACCATCGATCCTCTCATTAATTGACCATCTTACCAATTTCTACGTGATACATCTATGCACCATAGTTATAACCTTCAAGTGTTCCTTCTTACCTTTTAACTATAGACCTCCTACTACATGCGTCCATGTGCCAAATTACCTCACCACTGTGCCCTCCTCTAGGAGTTTCTATGATTGCCACTTACCTCGCGTTATACTCTCCATTCATTTATTTCTAAATATGATCTTCCTTAGGAGCAATATTTTTTCTAACAGGCCCCCTTCATGTTTGAATAACACATATAATAGTATGTTCTCATGTGTACCTATTTTTTAATAATATCCATGCCACACCAATGGTATGTGTAGTCCTATGTGCATAAGAATAATTCATATTATAATTAACTTTAAGTGCAAAAATGTGATTATTACACAAAAAACAAAAATAAATTGACAAAACATAGCGACAAAGAAGGAAATATATTAAAATAAATACAGAAAGGGAAATCTATACTAAATGGCAATACTACCTTATTAAAAACATGAGGAAGACTTATTTATAGTAGGGCTTCATCCTACTCCCGTTGAAGTAATTGGGTAACCATGTTGCATCAAACTTCTCTAAGTGATAACTTCCCGATTCAAGGATGTGAGTGATAACATATGGTCCCAACTAATGCACCTTAAATTTTCCTAGATGGTACAATAAATTTGAATCATAAAGAAGTACCATCTGTCCAACGTCAAGCTTCTTATATTTGATGTGTTTGTCATACCATGCCTTTTTCCTAGCCTTTTCCTACTTCTAACTCAAATGTGCTATGGTGCACCTCTCATCCAACTATATTAACTTGTCAATTATTTCTTCTAATGCATTCTCATCAGCTAGACCTCCCACATGTGCAATACATAAAGAAGGTAATATGAATTCCCTAGGAGGAACTACTTCGGCACCAAACATCAAATAAAAGTGTGTAGCCTTATTTAACCTTTTGTAAGTTGTTCTATATGCCCAAAGTACAACAAAGACTTTATCATCCCAATCTTTCCTTCTAACATATTACATTTTTGTTAAGGTGTGGCTCAATATCTTGTTGAAGGCTTCAGTAGTCCCATTTTCATGAGGATGATAAGGTGTCATCTTGTGATTCAAAACCATAAATTCATTCAAAAATATCTTAATTGTATCATTCAAGAAGTGTGTGACCCTATCACTTGTCAAACTCAGTGGACATCCATACCTAGTAAGAATATTTTTCCATAAGAACCTTGATGTTATAGATGTTATACAATCCTTTGTAAGTGTTGCTTCTGCCCATTGTGTAAGATAATTTATACAAGGGTTGATGTAGCATGATCCGATTCTATGCATGGCTAAAGAAATAGGACCCACAAAGTCTATTGCCCATTTTCAAATAGTTATACACTAGTTATAGGCCTTAAAGGCATTTCATATCTTTGTTCAAGTCTATAAAGGCACTGACAGTGATCACATGCCTTACAATATTCTTTACAATCCTTTTATAGGGTCTCCCACCATTATCCAAGGAGTAGAATCTTGTGTTCAGTGGTGTCACCTGCATAATGTCCACTTGTAATACTGCCATGTGCCTCTTCTAAGATATATATGCACTCATGTTATAATACACATCGGCGCAATACTTCATCCCATCCTATTTTGTAGAACTTTCCACTGATCAACATGAAGGGTGCAACACGAATTGCAATTTGTTTCTTCTCTAAGGATTTCATTCCTTTTGGCATCATACCTGTGCATAAAAAGACAAAAATATCCTCTAATTATGAATGCGTGTGATGTAACCTATACAATTGTGCATCGAATATTAAATCTTCAATTGTTTACATGTCCTCTCTTGATTGAATTCTTGATAAGTGGTCTAGGCCATAATTACTTTTACCTAGTTTTACCACGATTGTAAAGTCAAATTCTTAGAATAAGAGAACCCATTGACATATGCACCCCTATAAAATGATCTTATTTACCAAATATATTAGTGCCATGTTATCTATATAAAATACAAAAGGTGTTGCTATCAAGTAATGTATGAACTTATGTAGCACATAGATCATTGACAAAGCCTCACACTCTATAGTTGTATAGTTTTGTTACGTAGAAGTAAACTTGCTACTAGTAAGGTAGAGAGGATGATCTAAAATACCTTCTCTAGGCTGAGCTAATACTGCACCAGTAGTAATGCTAGAGGCATCCACATGTACGTGAAATGGTTGGTTCCATGAGGGAAAATGTAGAATAGGCATTGTAGTAAGTATCTCCTTCAATGCCTCAAATGTCTGTTGTTGTGGTTCTCCCCAATAGTATGTCTATTTTCCCTTTAGTAACTCCTCCAGGGGCACAAGAATCTTCACATATATTTTGATAATTTTTTTGTAATACCCTATATGGCCCAAGAATCCATGCACCTCACTCTAACTAGTATGCTCCTCTAGGCCTACAATAACTGTAACCTTAGCTTTATCTACTAACAAACCTTCCTTGCAATCGATATTCCCTACAAGAGTTCCAAAAGGTATAGAAAATATGCATTTTTTATGTTTAAAGAGATGTTTAACTATCTTTATATTTCGTAAGTTAGACGTAAGTTTTCACAATGATTCTTAACAAGCCGATATACCATCCAATCATCCAAGTAAACCTGTAAGAATTTGTGAATAAAATATTGGAATCCTTGAACAACTATGCACAAAAATATAGCAGGAACATTCTTCAAACCAAAGGGCATCACCATATATGCAAAGATTCAAAATTCAGTGGTGAAAGTTATTTTCTCTTGATCCTCGTGTGCAATTCTTACCTGATAATACCTAGAGAATCTATCTGTAAAAGAGTAAATTTTGCACCCTGCAATGCCTTCCAATATTTCCTTAGTGAAAGGCGTAGGAAAAGGATCAATCACACATGCATCATTAAACTCCCTATAATCCACAAAAATCCTAAAATGAAAACCCTTCTTTATATTGATTACCATGGGTCTAATCCACTATAATTCTTCTAGAGGTTTAATGATGTCAGATTTTAGCATTTATTCAATTTCTTCTTTAACTTTTACGCATCGGTTATGGTTCATCCAGTAAGGTCTATTTTTTACTAGGTGTGCACCTTCCTTTATCTTAATATTCATCTCATCTAACGACTCATGCACCCCCTTCAACTCATGGTAGCCCCTAGGAAATAAGTCCCTGGAAATCATGTAGTAACTCAATTATCTTTCTCACTTCAGAATAAGACCAATAATCTCCTACTATTGCCTCCTTAGGTTCAAAATATGTGCTAATATTTACTTTTTTGGTCTTCATAGGTTCATGATAGGAACACGAGGTTTTATCCACACTTTCTAAAACATCACGCGTAACTTTGGAATGATTAATGTCCAAATTATCTACTATTTCATCATCCACTATGTATACCATCTTTCCTTTCTCCTTCTCAAAGCAAGCACACTTAAGTAGTTTAAAAATTTTCTCATATATTTCATCAAAACGTGCTCCTGGTTATTCCTCGCTAAATAACACCTGAATGATTTCTTCAGCCTTTGCATGGTATCCCATAGTCAAGCATTTCATAACCCGTAATGCTTCTCTCACTAGAGTTTTAGTAGAGAAGTAGTCAAAATTATGGACCATTTCTGCAATCAAGTCTTACCAATTTCTAGTCTCCCTATGCAGTTCTGCAAAAACATACCAAGCATGTCTGTAGCCTTGCAAATTGGAATAAAGTTTGTTCACCCAAAGTGAAGGTTGTAAAGCTTCATGCCCCTCTTTTCAAAGTCTCCACACTACTAAACGTGGTGCTGAAAAGGTTGATTACCATGATATATGCATATTTGAGTATGCACAATGCTCCTAAGAAACCAGGGTTAGAGAAATTTGTACTTCATTCCATTCTATGAGATTACCCATGTGAACTATCCACCAGTGCGATGTCATCCCGTGTAGGGTATATACTAACATATTTATTCTCTTTACTTGATCCGTTCACTGATCCTCCATCATGCACAATAATTTTGTAGTATATGTTTCTCCAGTGTACCAGGGTACAATATTATTACCTATCTACCTAATACAATGATTTTTTATCCTTCATACAAAGGAATTTCTTACTTCACACCCAAATATCTCATAGGTTTGATGCAACTAATTGTCACATGTAATACTTTTAGTATAACTAATAGATTTTGCATCTTCCCACTTGAGGATTCCTTCCTTAGATGGCTTAAGTAATTCTGAATCTTGAATGACGCACACATAAATTATGTTCAAGTCCTCGTTTCTCAAAGGTTCAACATAAGGTTAAGACTTTCAATATATTAAAGGGATAATAACTTGTTCTTATTTGTTCTCAAAACTTATATACTCGTTGTTGAACCATAGATCAACATTATTTGCATAACACCAAGGGCATCTAAGTAGATCTAGGAAATTGTCTACTTCTACAAGTTCCAAAACCTCAAAGTCCCCAGTGAACTCGACCCCTTTTACAGTAATAGATGCATCTTTTAACACTTTGATTGGAGTGGCCTTAGTTTGATTAGCCATAAACAATACATTAAAGGATGGTTATAATGGGGTCTTCCTATCTACACCCATGCATCCAAAGTAAGAAAATTCACTTTCACGCCTATGTCAATCAAAACATTTCTCAAAAACCACCCATCCACAACATCATTCAAAGTGATTTCCTTATCATAAACCAAGCTGTGAGGGGCAATATTAGCATGCAAGATCTTCCATCTATTCTTAATACATATGCATGAAGTGTTTCCCTTCAATTAATTACCTAGTAATGGATTAATATTCTCATGGTACAACATCTTGCATACCTCTTTCAAATCATCAATATCTAGCTGGACCATCTCTAATGCCTTTTTTTGTTCCAACTTCTGTGATTATTCCTTTAAACATGGTATTTCACCCTAAATATTTTTGAGTACCTCCATGGTCTCTTGATAAACCTCATTTTTATGTGTAGGTTCTTGGTGCCTTGCATGTAAAACATCATCCTTAGTAATGGTAGGCTTCTGTTGTAATGTCTCTCTGGCACACATAGTTTCAGCATGTGTAGTAATCTTCACATGTACTACCTCAGGTTGTAGTTCCAATTTTGGCATCCACATATTTTCCATGGTGAGATGTATTCTAACCATCCCTATGCCCTTGTTCTCTTGCTTAAGATGCTTTTTAAGATGCTCATATAAGTCCGGGCATTCCTCATAGTTATTATTCTTCCCAAAAACATAATAAGTAATATTTTGAGGTCATTCACAACTGAAGTGGTTAGGATATCTGCATGTATAACATATTCCACAAGGAAAATCTCCTTGTCTACCACCATAGCCTCTGCCCCTAAATTCACTACGGTATCCTCAACCTTTTCCATGACTTCCTTAAAAGTGTCCTTTGTTCCAATCATAGCACCCTTGGGTGTGATCATGATCACGGTGCTCACTTATACTTTAAGATTTATCCTATACTTCTATCTATTGGACACCAATATCGATGACGTTATGGATCTAACTAATCAACCTGTTGTCTTTTGTATTGTGAGTCATGGACAAAAAAATCTTACAATAGCAAGATACGTTCTTTCTGATCACACATTGTAATATTCAACAGTGGCTTGCATCATGGTCTAAATAACATATCTTGCATTCTAACAACAATGAATATACTGAACTGTGAGGACAATTATCCTTAGTGTTTCCTTTCACTTCACAATTTTTACTCCAAATCCCAATGCATGTTTCGTGTGTTGAATTGGCCGATAGTTTCTCCAACTGCTTCACCATGGCTGCAATCTTTACTTACATGAATGGGATCACTACAGTGTGTATACTTCTGAATTCCTTAGCACACAATGTGGCTTCAAGTTCTTCATGCAGGTCTGTAAATTTTTTATGTGATAGTGCCCTCCTAAATGGTGTGATCAAGCCACTAACAAACCATTGTGCATGTTGGCTTGCATGGATATCATACGAAAGCTTAGACAAAAGTTTTTTTAAATGGGCATCATATTCCCAAACACTCTCAATAGTGCCCTATTTAATATCCTTGAGCAAGCTTATACTCTTCTACTCAAACTCAGGGATATAAAACTCCTTAATGAAAACATCACTTAATGCTGTATAATCTACTCAATTCTTATCAGGGTCAATAATCCTATACCAACTATGAGCACGTCCCTACAATATAGTTATAAAATGACTTTCCTTGCATTCAAAAGCCATAATTCCTTTTGCATGCCATAATATCTCACACATGTGCACATTATCAACAACATCTTCTATTCCTCTATACTCTAGAAGATGTAGTGACATCTCCATGTAAATATTGCTAGAGTTGGTGAGGACCATTCCCACCTAATCTAGAACCTCCTGTGTTACCTCTACCTCAAGACCCACCAGATCCATTAGAACCAGAGCCACATATGCCCCCTTATCCTCCAATTGTAGAAAGAAGTGGACCACTGGATGTACTACCCTATGTCCCAATAGCGGTACTAAAATAAACTCCTATAGTTTTCAAGGTGGTACTACTCCCAAAAATGAGTGCAAACATTTTCTCACGTGATTTCTATGTCAATGATGCACCTGAAAAGGTACCTCTAAATAAAAAAGATGACATTTTCCCAGCCATATATGCACTTTCTACTTGATTTAATCATGTTATTCTACTCCCCAAAATATCTTGTTGACTACTGGTTATACTAGATACTGGAAAACCAAGTGTAAGGGCTAGGTTTCTAGGAAGATTAAGATGCATGCCCATGGCCCAGTTCATCTCTATTTGCATGCTCCCATATGAGGCCAAGGAGACTTCCCTGTCATGCTTACCCAAATAAGATATTTATAGATGTTGTGGCTCCACACCTTCTATGTGATTTTCTAAATCCTTCACGAGCCATCTCTCTCCTTAATGCCATTTTTTCTACAATATCACTTTACTTGTCTATATTCCTCTCACATGCCTCATTATATTAAATATTCCTTTCTTATCTTTTCCTCTCCATTGTTGGGTCCACCATCCTTCACCAAAACTACTCATGCCCCCACATGTGGTAGGTTTTAGCTAGCCATCAGCTTTTGTTCCAAATTTAGGGTTACCATCAAGATTTTGATGACCAGTAGAATGAATTGTAAATAGTTTCCCATGGGATAACATAAAAATTAGAACTTAGCTACCTCCAAGAAAGAGTAATTATAAATTGAGTACTCTTAAATATAGCTATTCAGAACACCATGGAACCACACGTCCATAACGTGCATCCAAATTAAATCAAAATCATAGAGGGCCTGAAATTATTCCTATGTCCATATAAGTGTGTGATAGATCCAATTCCTTTTAGACACATAAATAACTATACTCTTGATTAGATCGATCAGAAATATAGAAAATAAACTCTCATATAAATAGTCGTACAAGTTTTTCTCCACCCATACATGTGCATCAAACTCATATCTAGTGATGAAAATTCAATTTTACTCTTCTTCTAGATCTATTATCCACTCCTCAATACTTTCTAGGGTCAACCGGTACATCTGTATCAAAAACAACCTGAGAACAACTAATAAAGAGGTCCTAGAAATGAAACCAATGATGTAGCCTAGAATCTACTATAGAAAATAGAGGCATGCTGGCACAACACTCAGCATAAGCTAAGCATGCACCTGAAGCATGCAAAGGTACCAAGCCCATCCATAGATTTTTTTGTGCAAGATGTTAGTGTGATGATGATAATACATATCTAGATCCATAACTAATCATAAACATTTCATAATACATAAACTAGATCTAGACCTTAGATAATCATAAAGTAAACAATAACTATAATAAGGCTAACCATACAAGAACAAGATTCATTTATGTCTAACACCATTATCTAAGAAATATATTCCATTTAAATAAATACTATAAAACACATAAGCTTTTTATATTATAAAGTATCCCCATGACTCCTACACATATTAAGTTTAACAACATAACTCTATAATAATTCAATCTCTCTAAACTACATAGTTCAATAAATATTTATAGAGGTGGGAAATTTCCCTTCACCACCAATGCATTTCTCAAAATATGTCACATGATGATGATAGTCATGCACCTTTACAATGTCTTACACAACAGGCAAGTGTTCTAATAATAGATGTCCTATAGTTAACTCTAAGAAGAAATCCTATTATTATCCTAAACTATGTCTGTCGCTTAACAAATGCTTGTTCCCAAAATACCATTTCATGTAGTGCATGTCTTCATATTTTTGTGTTCTCTGCACACTATCTCTAAAATCATCCCTTATCCATAAATATAGCTAATTTTTGAGCCAAAGTGTTCTGGCGAACGTTTCCTTTCCTATCTTCCCACACACATCCTTTGTGTGTCTTCTCTTTAAAGAAACATTTTTTCTACTCAACAGTGCTACCATCCTTGTGTATTGCATGTGCAGGTGGATTATCTGATTAAAAGGATGTGGAGGAGTGCATTGAAAAATATATGCAATTAGATGAGTGGTGAGCCTTTTTGTGTTAGAGCTAGAAGAAATATAATGCATGAAAGAAGGCTTAACATGATAGGCAAATTAAAAAAAAGTCTTTTTTAGTTTGGAAAATGGTTCTTTTGTATGACTCCAAGCTTTTGCATCACCTAAGGGAGTTAAAAATCCACTGGTTGGGACCTTTTCTAGTAATAAAGATACTAGACTCATGAACATGTCAATTGAAATCATTGGATGACACCATGTTTCCCAGATATTTCAATGGGAGTAGTTTAAAGAAATATTATAATTAAAATTATTTGTGTTTGTAATAACGTAGTATTTCCACTTAAAATATTTTTCCCTTTCATGGTTTATTTTTTATCTTTTTGTTTCATTTTAATAAGTGCATTCTTGCATAGAATCTGATTCAAACTTGAGTTGATGCATAGAGGACCATGTATAACTTTTGTGTGGGGTAGAAGTAGGTGTGACTGTGTGAACAAGAAATCATGGATGTTGGTACTTTCCTTAGAGTTGGTTTAGAGGCGCATGTGCTAAATTTGAAATTAGGGTAATCTATGGATATGATGTCTACAACCTAGGAAGTAGTGGCACGCCAGAATGTTACGACTACCACACATAGAGGAAAGCAGGATAAAAGCATGGAAAAAGAAAAAATCACTTTTAATGATTTAAATTGGTGGTAGGTGAGGAGTAATTAATATAAAAAATTGTCATAAAATATAAAAATTTTGTTGAAGAGATCATTCTTACCTTTCATATTGAAGATATTTGATCCATTGGAGAGTGATTAAGAGTGATTAAGTGCGAAGATATTTTTTGAAAGAGATTGGAGATCAATAAGAGAATGTTTGTACACGACCTGAGTAAGAGATCCTTCAGAGGAAGTGTGAGTGTGAAAGGAAGGCATGAAGATAATTAATAGGAGGTTTGAAATTTTTTAGAACTAGGGTTTGATCGTAGAATTTCTAGTTTCTAGATCTAGGGAAAATTAAAGAATGAACTAGAGCATTAGGAAGAGAAAGGGTTTAAGAGGATAGTTAAAGAATGGAAACCTCATAGAGAAGTAAAGACCATTGAGTAAGTGGTTCTAAGCACCCATGGCATAAAATTTTGTGAAGTTTCACACCTAGAAAATGGCATCAAAGAAGGCACCAATTGTATCACCTAAGGGAAAAGGAAAGGTCAAGGGGAAGAAGCCTATAGTAGAAAATGTGCTAGAAGAATGGTTTTATGAGATGAAATACCTATGTAAGTTTATTTTTTTCCAGCCACAAGAGTTACACTTGACCAAGTGCAAGATAAGTGACTATAACCATCATTCAAAATTTCATGGGCTTGAGATAGAAAGGGAAGTTTTGAAAAACATGGATCAGAGGACTAAAGATGGAGATTTGGTTTATGATGATAAAGTGAAAAAGGACTTGGAGATCACATGATTTCTCCATCTTTATGGGTTAACCTTATTTTTCAATCCTGAGATATTGTATCAATGGTTTTTTTTAGTGATTCCATAAGGACTCTTTTGACTTTTCATTAAGAATAATGTGCATCACTATGCAACTAATTGGAAAAGTCACATTTTTGCGTAGTTCATGCCTTGAGATAGATCCCGAATTGAAAGAAAAATTCAAATTAGAGGCCACTGCCATCACATTCAACTACCATAAGGAAGGCCCTGTGATGTGAATATTTAATATCAGTGACCCAGACATAAGATTCTTCGCACACATGGTTAGTTGCAAGTTGGGCGTATCATAAAGGTGGATGCAAGTGAACAAAAAGTAGCTTCATATAGAGAATAATATGGAACATAAGGCTATGTAAAACATCACACATTTTATTACTAAAAGGATAATTGAATAAGAATGCACATACAAGAAAAATAACTTGGGGTGTCATCCTCCTCTTGATTGTATTACTAAAAGGATAATTGAATAAGAATGCATACAAAGTATGGAAATATCTATTAGAGAATAAGTATCTAGTGTAAATGTTCATTAAATATACTTACGATGGAGTAATTATTAATGCTTACATGACCCAAGTGTACAAATGGTATATGAAGATGCATGAATCATTCAAACATGACTGGCACATGCTAAGAGAGCTTCTTGCAATTTTGAAAAGTAAGGATAAATTTTTAGTTTACTAAGATTATTGTTTACAGTTATTTTATATGAAGACTAGAGAAAAGATCTCTTGGTGAATAGTTACTTTTTCCTTCACATCCAAATATTTCCAAACTACGGTGAATATAATTTTTTATGTGCGGAAGATAAAGTTTGATGTAGACAGGGTATATGTCAATTTTCACACTTTGTGAATTACGTATGTGTATCCTAGTAAATTATCATATGTGGAGACTAGGGTTTCTAATAATATATAAATCACTTCTAAGACTTTGGTTATAGGAAAGGAAGTGGAAAAAGTATATATCTATTTCAGGCCTAGATTGAAGGATGGAAGATATATTGATGGGAAAAACATCCTCTACTAAAACCACCGAAAGGGAAGCATATAATGGGGAAACCAAGATAGATCACGAGGATACCCCTCCCAGATAAGAAGAATAAAAATAAGAGGAGGAGGGGGAGGTGCAAGATGAAGGAGATAACACCACATTTTACCATAGTTGCAGGAAGAAGTTGTAGAGAGGGCACAATGGATAGGACAAAGGTGCAAGACTTCATAGAAAACAAGGAATTCACCAAGGGTTACCCCAACCAAGAAAAGTGGAGAGACTAATACCCCTTCAAAAAGTATAAGGAGAAGTTTGGCTACCACTGGAGATAGTGAAGAATAGAAGTGTGAGGAATATACTTCCGACAATGAGGAAACCCTGATCATCCACAATTTGGATGATGATGAAGAAGAGCCCAAATATGAGAATGTGTGGCATGAAGAAGAGAGGAATACCATGCATGAGAGTCAAGGCCCAACATGAGAATATGAAGAGAAAGAGAAAACTGGTGGTGAGCCATCAGGAGAAGGCATGGGCCCCACATGAAGAGGTATAAGTGGTGCGCACCCAAGTGCATAAAATAAGGTACCAACAAGTAGATGCAATGGTGGAAGAAAGGAGGATGATATCTTACAAACACCACAATTAAATTGTAGTGATGATCAAACAAAGGTGTTTTGCACAAGATTGCAAAGCACACTGAAGAAAAATACCTCTACGACTAGGAGGTAATTAACCCTAAAGGTGCAACCATGTGGATAAAGAAAATTCTCTCATGTAATATAAAAACTCAAATTTAGGATATTAAGTTTGAGATTAATGATAAGCATATGTTAGGCATAAAATAAAAAAGGAACTAGGTATAATTCTCATGACTAGGAATCCCATTAAACTAATCGTTAAGCAGGATAACAATGCTCTAAATAAGATGGCGGAAGAAGTAGCACAAATAAATCTAGACAAGGGGGGGAACTATTAGATTCCTACTAGAAGATAAGAAGGATAAGGAGAAAGAGGTCCAGTGGCTTATTGAGGAGCTAGAAAAGGTAGAAAATTGTGCCAAGTATGTTTTTAATGAGGTTGGCCATATTGTAGATACAATTACACTATAGCACCCTAACCTGAAGGAAAAGGTTAAGGATGAATACCGTACATCCTTGCACTACTTAGATAATCTAGTACTTATGTTGATGTAGGATAAAATGTTTGTCAAAGGTCTAACAAAACATGAATTGGATGTTGAATGAGAGAAGAATAAAAGAGTAGTAGTGGAAAAGATAGTGGAATATGAGGTTTTAGGCACCACAATTAAGGATTCACTAAAAATGGTAGGATGGGAATTTGATAATTGTCAGTACCTTGATCCCATCTTAAAGGAATACACTACTTCAGAAGAGGATGAATTTAAACAAGTGCAAACATCCGAGAAGGATAATAAGGTTGGGCATGAAGAAAAAATGGATGAGATTGTGAAGAAGTGGGATGTACTCAAGACTGTGAGAGATGCCTATGAGACAAGGATAAAATATCTTTCTTCTTTAGTTGCATGGAATGTGGATGCCTTGGAAGGGATGAAATTAGGAATTATTGGAATTATCAGGGAACTCAAGGCAAACGGTGAATAAAGGAACCCCACGCAAGTGCCAGATATTGTTGGGATGGTAGGAGATTCAACTACTGAGAAACTAGTAGAGTGGGAGAAGCTTGAGAACATCATAAATATAGAGTTTCTTGAACTACTTCATCCATCCCAGGAATGAAATCAATTACGTGTATGAGAATATGTGACATTATTTCATTCATTGGGTATATACCATTATTCTTTTATTTTCACATTCTTTATTCTTCCATTCTTGAGAAGCATTCTTGATTTAATATTGCTAAGGATAGATAGTATCCCTAGTGCGGGGTATTGTTGGTAAGAGAAAATTTATAGGTATTAGTGGACCACAAAGTATATGTGTAAGGGTACATAGATAGAGAGGATTAAAACAACATGTAAGTGGTGCTCGTAGGGGTAATACAGGAAAGTGCTGAAGGATGTAGGCATGCAGTTAGAAGATCAGGGACTTATCTAATTTTCCATAATGGCTAAAAAATAATGAAAAAAATGGATTTTTTCTCAATTAAATATCCATAAATAGAGAAAAACATGAATATTTAGTGGCCAAATCAAGGGAAAAAAGCACATGAAGAGCAAGATAAAGCACACACATTGACCAAGCTAAAAATAGGAATAAAATCATGATATGTATTTAATATAATATATTATTAGCATTGAATGTAAGAGTATCTAGGATATTTTGTACGTATTCCTATTAATAATAAAGTACATGAAGCAGTGAAGGGAAATTCCCCACCCTTATATAGATATTGTGGAAATGTTGTAAGAAGAGGTTATTGAGGCTTTTGGTATGAAAAAGTTAAGCGCGAATGGAGGGTTTAACATTTTAGGATTTGAATTTGTTGTCAACACACATGGTCTACTACAAGGATGTATTGAGGTTATTATAATCAACTAATTTGTTATATGTTTACTTATGGTTGTAATGGATAGCTGTATTTGTGTTGCTAAATTGACTATGTATGAGTATAGAGTAATGGGAATTAAGATCCTGTTAATCATTTTTTTCATTGATTATTTTGCTTATTAGATTTGCTTTTTTATTTTCATGGTTATGTTACTTTTATATACTTGAATGGATGTTTGACTATGAATATTATGAACATGCATGTTAAACATTCTAATAAACATAACAAAGGATGGACCTAGAAATTGTGTGCATTGCAGGTGAGCTTCCAGATATGTCTGGATGAAGTTCTAGTATGCATAGCTCTGGTTTGGGTAAATAAAAGACTACATAGACCAAAAAAAATAGAAACCCCATAAAATAGTTCTCTAATGTAGTTAATATTTTATTTGGAACATTCCATGTTAGAAAAATCAAAAATAGAAAAAAATTTGGATATGAAAATATAAAATTTGACTTTCCCCCCGTTAAGAAAAAGTGCGGGATATTGAAGTTTCAAATAATATCAAATATGGGGGAATTCACAATTCAAAATTGTAATTTACCTATTGTTAAGAAAAGGTGTAGGATATAAAAAAAAAACAAAACAAAACAATGCCATTTGTTATTATCTAAATATAAACATAATAACATATATATTATAAGAAAAAATAAGAAATAAATTCTAAAAATGTAGATGCACATTTATTTTTAATTTTTATCAAAATTAATCTCAACATTGTTAGATATAGTGCACACTAATTTAATACAATTATCTAATTAAAATGTTCCATGTTGCAAGTTTGTATTTGATAGTTAGGAAACAATATAATTGACATGTTTATTATGAATTATTTATATAAATAAATGCCTATAAAATATTTTAAACCTATATAAATCCACGAAATTATTATAAAAATATTACCCACAAAAATGATTACATGTGGTATGAAAATTTCTAAAATGTCTAATGGTATTATTTACATTTTATAGTAGTAACCCTAAAACATAACTTCTTTCCTGCTTCAAACATATTTCATAAGGAAAAAAATTAGTATCTGCTGAGCTCTATTGGTATGATTTGTTATTCTAAACACATCCTATAAAATAATAAAGCATTAGGTCTTATCAACCACTAAGATATTCCTTTAATTAGGTGTTAATGAACTACTATGCATGTTTTTTGTTGTCCTTTTATTTATCCATGAAATGCTTAACAACTGCTAGCCTCAATATTTTCTAGGATTACTTTCCAGAAATGTATGAAACATTATAGGTTGTTTGACTCAATTATAATAGCTGGATATTCAAGTAAAATCCTAACAAGCACTAAGATTTTGTAATTTTTTCTTAGAAATAATTGATCTTAGAGGTTACTATGCCATTCCTTTCAATAAGTAATGGACTCTTAGCAGTCACTAAGCATTTTTTATACGAATCTATGTGAATTATGTATTAAAAAAAAATATCTTATAATAAATACATAATGTTTGATCTCTCTCGAGGATATATAGTACAACAATTCACTCATCCAAGGATATTCAATCCAATATGATATAATTATAATCAATGAAAACCAATAATGATCCAAAGGTGTACAGAAAGTGGTTTACAATGAAAAGAGGTAATGGTAAGAGATTAATGGCTGATAAGATAGACCATAGTTTTTTAATTCTATCTCTATTTTCAAAATAATAAATTGTTGAGCCTAGGGGCCACTATTTCATTCATTTAAATAATTAATAGACCTTAATGGTGGCTAAGGATTTTATTTGATACAAACCGATGTGAAGCATACATTACAAATAAAATATCTTATGAGAACTAGATAAGGTTTGATCCTCTCGAGGGTAATGTAGTTCTAAACTTGGCTCCGCCAGGGATAGTCCAACCAGTATGACACAATTATAATCAATGACAAGTTTACTATTGATCCAAAGTTGTACAAAAAGTGTTTACAATGAAAAAGGGTAATGGTAAGATCCTAGTAACTACTAAGCTAGACCATGATTTGTTATGTGTTTGTTATTTTAAAAATAAGAAAATGTCTGATCCTAGAGGCCTCTATCTTATTCCTTTCAATAAGTAATGGATCTTAGTAGTCACTAAAAATAATTTTTTATACAAGTTGATGTGAATTATGTGTTACAAAAAAATATATCTTATGAGAAATAAATAAGGCTTGATCCCTCTGAAAGGTATGTATTTAAATTAATTGGCTCTGCCAGGGATAATCAATACAATATGATACAAAATATAATCAATGAAAATAAATAGTAATATAAATTTGTACATAAAGTGTTTACAATGACAAGAGGTAATGGTAGGAGCCTAGCAGATGCTAAAATATACCATAAATTATTTATGTTATCACTATTTTTGAAATAAGAAACTTTTGAGCCTAGTGGTTGTTATATCTATTCATTTCAATAATTTATGGATGTTATTAGTTGCTAAGTATTTTATTTTATATGATTCGATGTCAATTATATGTTACAAATAATATATCTTATGAGAACTAGATAAGGTTTGATCTCTCTTGAAGGTATATAGTACAACATTTGGCTCTATCAAGGATAGTCCATCCAATATGACACAATTATAATCAATGAAATTTACTTTTGATACAAAGTTATACAAATAGTGTTTATAATGAAAAGAGGTAATTGTAGGAGCCCTAGCAGCCCCTAAATTAGTTCATGTTTTTTGATTCATTCATTATTTTAAAAATTAAGAAATTATTGAGCCTAGCGGTTGTTGTGAGATTCCTTTCAATAAGTAATGGAGATTAGTAGTCACTAAGCATTTTTCTTATGCAAATCGATGTGAATTATGTGTTTCAAAAAAAATATATTATGAGAAATTCATAAGGCTTGATCCCTCTCGAGGGTATGTAGTAAAACAATTGGCTCCACCAGGTATAGTCAAGCTAATATGATATGATTATAATAAATGGAAATAAATAGCGATCCAAAGTTGTGCAGAAAGTGTTTACAATTACAATAGCTAATGGTAAGATCCTAACGAATACTAAGATAGACCACATTTATCATTGTAATTACTATTTTGAAAATAAGAAATTGTTTATCCCTAACAGCTGTTATGTCATTATTTTCAATAAGTTATGGACCTTTGTGGTCTCTAAATATTTTATTTGATATGATCTGGTGTGAATTATATGTTATAAAGAATATATATTTTGAGAAATAAATAATGTTTGATCCATCTCGAGTGTATCTAGTGCAAGCACTTGGCTCTGCTAGGGATAGTCCATCCAATATGACACAATTATAATCAGTGAAATTTACTATCGATCCAAAGTTGTAAAGATAGTGTTTATAATGACAAGAGGTAATTCTAGGATCCTAGAGGTCGCTAAACTAGACAATGATTTGTTATTTTATCACTATTTTTCAAATTAAGAAATTGTTAAGCCTAACAACCACTATAGCATTTCTTTAACTAAGTAATGGATATTAGTGGTTTCTAAGCGTATTTTTTAATACAAACCAATGTGAATTATATGTTTCAAATATTATATCTTATGATAACTACATAATTATTAATCCCTCTCGATGGTATATAGTGTAGCAATTGGCCCTTCTAGGGATATTCAAGCAAATATGATATAACTATTATAAATGAAAATCACTAGCAATCTAAATATGTACATAAAGTGTTTACAATGAGAAAGAGGTAATGGTCAGATCCCCATCGCATCACGAAGTTAGACCATAATTTTTTAATGTATCCCTATTTCAAAAATAAGAAACTTATGAGCCTAACGACTGTTATTTCATTCCTTTCAATAAGTAATGGACCTTAATGGTCAATAAGTATTTTCTTTGATATGAGCTGATGTGAATTATATGCTTCAAAGATTATATATTCTGAGAACTACATAAGGCATGATCCCTCTTGATGGTATGTAGTACAACAATTGGGCTCCATCAAGGATAGTCAAGCCAATATGATACATTATAATCAATAAAAATCACTAGCGATCCAAATATTTACAAAAAATTTTTGCAATGCAAAAAGGTTATGGTAGGATTCTAGTGGCCACTAATCAAGACCCTAATTTGTTATCGTATCTCTATTTTCAAAATAATAAAATTGTTGAGCCTAAGATTCATTATGTCATTCCTTTTAATAATTAATGGACCTTAGTGGTCACTAAGTACTTTATTTGATACAAAAAGATGTGAATTATATGTTACAAAAAATATATCTTATGAGAACTAGATATGTTTTGATCCCTCTAGAAGGTATGTAGTGTAACACTTTGGCTCCACTATAGATAGTCCAACTAATATGACACAATTATAATCAATGAAATTTATTTTCAATCCCAATCCTATACATATAGTGTTTACAATGACAAGAGACAATGGTAGGAGCCACAAAGGTCGCTAAGCTAGACCATAATTTATTTTTGTATCACTATTTTAAAATTAAAAAACTATTAAGCCTAACGAATGATTTTTTATTCATTTCAATAAGTAATGGATCTTAGCGGCTACTAAGAATTTTATTTGATACAAACTGATGTGAATTAAACATTTATGTATAGTATATTCCAACACTCAATTTCAAATAAGAATCTTCAGGTATTAGTGGACACTAATTTATTCCTTGCAATATGTGTTGATGAACAACTAAGCATTTTTATGGTATAACAGATACTAATTAGTGACCACAAACTCCATTATTGTGATTTTTTTCTCAAACACTGTGTTCAAAATATGAAAAATTAGATCTTAGTTTCCTCTATGCTAGTCCATTCAATAGGTGTAAATGAACAAGAAGGAATTTTTTAAACTTTCCATTTATATGTATACTAGAAGGCTATCTGCCACTAATTTCTATATTTTTTAATCTTCCTATCATACTATCTATGGAATGTTATAGGTTGTCAAACTCAAGGGTAATCCTTACAAAATATATTGCATGTTAATTGGCTAGAACATTTTTATACATAATTTTTGTTATTATTTTTCTGATCCAAAAAATATGAATTATTCTAACCAATTGAATGTTATATATCATGCTCGTTGAAGCCTAGCAGTCACTAACCATTAAGTTAATTACTCTCCTATGATAAAAAGTAAGGAATTGTAGAGGTTGGTGACCACTAAGATAATACTTATATTCCTTATCAGATAATGCGATAAAAACAATTTATAATTCATATATGGACTAATTATTAATTTATTCTACTCTAATAACAAGTAAAATATCTTCCATTATTCCCAATCTGTTCTTGACAATTCCATTCATTCAAGGAACTGAGTGTTTGCAAAAAAGAGACAAGGAATGGTTTGTTGAAATCCATTCCCTTGAAAACTATTACGTTGACCTATGGTTATTTTTGTTATAGATGGCAGACATGAGGAAGGTTGTATGGTTATATCCTCAAAAGTTATTGATTTTAGGACACTGCATGTTTAGTTTTAATGCATTAAGTTTGAAAATAATAAGTGTCTTATTGTGTATATGGAGTTGGATGTTTTTATATTTACGAAATGGGAAATGCAAGCCTCAATATATAAGTAACCATATTCATGCTCACTATATGGTTAGAATTTTGGGTTGTTAATAGATTCTAATAAATCCAGTTGTTTAAATGTAGAAGAAATTCATAATGACATGTTAACAGTACTCTAAACGTTGTATAGAAATGATAAACCCTCTTCTATTTTTCATTTTTGAATAGAACAGGTTTAATTTCACTTCCAAAACATGTCAAGATGTTTACTATGCTAAGGAAAACATATTTGGCTAAATTGGAGATCAAACCATCTAAATCAAAGTTGCATGGGTTGAAAAAGAATACTAAATCAACAACATTGCTGAATAAACCAACCACTATATTCACGGAAATAGAACCTTTAATTATTCAACCGTTTCATTTCTTTATGTTTAATGGTAAAGTGTTTTCATTTGATGTTTCAAGGTTCCATGTAACACCTCTATAATATTGGTATCATCCTAAACATGATAATAATGTTGACCTTTTCCAATCCATGGTGATAAATGTTATTCCTACATAGAGGGATGAAATTCTTCTTCTCTTCTTACAGTCTATGAATAAAATTGTGGAACCCAAAGATCTGAAATACCTGTAAAGGGAAAATGTGAAATTTAATATACTTTACAGAAAACATATAATACGTGTGCAAAAGAATATTTATGGGTTCAAATACTTACAAGTATTTGCATTCAAGGCTATGGTTTCAAAAGGCTATCATTATGTCTACAAAATAATCTACCGAAGCCATTGTTAACATTTGTAAAAAACATAATGAATTAATTTTTTTTGAAAGAAACCAAGTTTATTAATTTTTTTTACAAAGATAGATCATTTTTGTAATTTTTAGGATGTCATCAATGACCCAAATTGAAAAAATCAAAGACATAAGAGTGAAAGGTAATGTATTTTAATTTAATTGCATTGGTTATTAACATTTATGTTTGTCATATAAAAAAGAAAAAAATATGTAACATTCCCATTTTAAGACTTTAGAAACAAGGGAATTTTTTTTTAATAGAATGTTCACTATTCTAAATAAAGCATTATTTAGAACAAACATTCCATGCCAATCGAATTCAAATAGATAACCATATGCAGTTGTAATGACTTGGTGATCCATCGATCTATTCATTTCATAACTCAGTAAGCTACTGATCTATTTATGTTATCTTAATTATTGAATACATATTGTATACTTCATATACTTGGTTTTCCTACCCTACACCAGGTACTGAGTGATCTGTTTATAGAACATATCTAAATATTTGTTACCAATATTCATTTGATCTCATGTTGTTTTAAACTTGGTAACATAGGACAATGAAATCAATAGCTTGCGATACTTTGGCCAAAGAATTACAACATACTGTGTATGTCACTATTCCCAAATAGCATACTCATCATATTGGAATACATCCTTCACCTCACTCCTCTATTATCATGATTCATCTTTACTAACTACCGTCAGTCCACTTGTCCTAGGTTTAACCCTAGCCCTAGTTAGAAACATAACTTATTATAGGAAGATGATCACAATGGCTTAGGGTAAATGGGCATACTCAGTTAACCTAAGTCAACCGGATGTGTCAAGGTACCCTGAGAAGTTAGAAGCTACTTCCTATCATAAATATGCCACTAACCTAACCTAGAGAGAAACTAAGTTCAAGTCCAAGTTCTTATTATGTGTAGATCTGGATGATCAATGCGGAAGGGTGATTCCACATGTCAACTACAAAGTTGTATTCTCGAGAAGACCCAAGTCTTCTAAAAATTACAGCCTTTCAGTTTTCCTATGCCAACATCCTACAGAAACTACCTCATCGAGATGTACATACCCCAAGGATATTTTTAGTACATTTTTAATTTGGATTATGTCTTGACTACAACAACCCTACTAAACCCTAATCCACCACTCCACATGTTCTTATCGTATACTGTATGAATCGATTATTAAAGAACTTCGTTATAATTATGGTTGCTTTTAATGTTCGTTTTCATGGTTTAACCAACATTTAACCAAAACAGGACAACGTTATCATAAGTTTCATTTGAAATGTACTTTCACCTTTAGGAAGGTTTAACATCCGTATATATCCAATCAAAGTAGACTTCATAAAAAATGAAGTCTAATTATTAGTAGTCATATCACTAAACCTTTTAGGTTTATATTCAATTGAGAGAGAGAAAGAGTCTTTCTCTACATGATTAAGTATTAGGGTATATCATTGCCAATATCCATATTTCTTAATGCATGTTCATTATGCATCACATTATTATGTTAAATTGTCTAGATAAAACTTATCATATTATGCAACTCGATAAGTTGCTTCATTATAGGGGAAATTGAACTAATTACCATTATCCATTTTATCAAAGATAACAAGATAAACATACCACAATATAAAGAATATCATCAAGATGTAACTTTCATCTTCTTTATAAAAGTATGAGATAATTTATACAACTAATGAAAATAAAACAAAACTCACAATTCATCATTACAACTTATTAAATTTACAAGAATATGCTCTTTAGGAAAAATTCATAACAATAGGCCTCATTCTATAAAGTGTACAACTTTTCTTTTTACAATACAACAAAAGAATGAATCAATATTCTTTAATAAAAATTTACAAATATCAGCCAATGCATCATATAAGTTTTTTCCTTCTTTTACCACTTAAGTTGTCCATCTACAAAAATATCTAGCACGGGTCAGTTCAATGAACTGAGCATGATAAGCACTAATAATTAAAACAAAGTGTATTCCACTAATTGTTTCATTAGAGAAACACTACTTTAATGAGACAATTAAAACATCATACAATAAACATAAGTGATCCCAAACAAAAAATAAGTACATTAATAAATCTAGATCAGCTTTTAAGAAATAAGCAGAATATAATTAACAATATCTTCCTAAGAACTTGAAGTTCTATAGATCCTATCTATAACTTGTAAACAAACAATAGATCCAACCATCCCATTATTTCATAATTCTATCCTAATAGAATACCACATTTATCTTCTCTATGATATAAAAGAAGTGTAAACAACATGGTTCATTATAGGTTTATTCATCTATATCTAAAGCAATAATAAGAAGAACCATTATATACCATGCCCAAACCTATAGAATTTGAAAAATAGAACAAATTAATAACATGAGTTACATGTTCCTTTCTAGGAACAATATTACACATTCAGAATTAGAATATACATCGAATCAGAAATCCATAACAATACAATAAGGTAAGGATAATCAGAACAGTCCAACTGTAATTCCAATTCCAACGCTTTATGCTAGAATTTATCAATCAAAGATCAAACAATAGTGTTCACAAACAAATCAGCCCCGAATAGGAGTTAATCTCCACTCAAGTTCATCACAAAAGATAAAGAGTACAAGAGACAAACCTACTCTTTTCCATATAAACTAGGCAAGACTAGTCAACAACAATCGAATCCATAAGTATAAATTTACTTATCAACAAAACCCTCTTGACTAATAGTTCTCTACATTATTTCATCTATGGTTTGATAAGGTAGACCAACAGATCAAAAGAAATCACCATCTTGAAAGAGAATCAAGTACATAAAAGTTCAAGTAATAAGCTTATCTAAGGACAGAGGAATGGTAACTCAAATAAGGAAATAAACAATGATAAATCATTTCGTTAAACTGATCAAGAAGTTACAGTTTCAAACCAATTCAGGATGAAGGGGTACTGCAGACCTAAACCAATATAATACTCACAAAAGAATACATATATATATATATATATATATATATATATTCTTTCTCAAATAGAAACCAAGGTTTTATTCACTGTATCATTCAAGAATAACATGGCAAGATAGCAACGATAAGGCTCATAATTACCTACGAACCAAAAATTGGAGACTTACAAATGCCTCTCTTCTAAATAAAAAAGCAAAGTAGTAATTCAAAATAATTAAACTCATTAAAACTAAACAGAGAAGGAATCCTTCTTGATAATTTCAGTGTCTAAGGTAATAACCCAAATCTTCCACTAAAGCCCAAATTTATTTAAAGAGATAGAAGAGAGGAGATCTAGAACCCAAAATGCCCAATACAGAAGTTGTCTATCTTAAATTCCCAAGCAACAAGAATGGAATATCAAAAAAAAACTTCATAACCACGAAATTGCAATAGTGGTGCCTTAGTTCAAAACAATACAGTCAACCCAGAATGTGGGTTTCTTCTAAACAAAAGGAAAAGAACATCCCATTCTATTCTCACACAAAACCATCTCAAGGGAGTCATTAGAATCATAGAACTGAATTTCTACGTTTTTAAAGCTAGACGTTTAAAGTTACAAATATCAAAGATATTTTCAAAAGACTCAAATAAGTTCCCATACAGTTCCTTGGTGAGTATTTGCTCAAGTAAAGAGTTATATTCTTAGTCATTTAATAAAAGAATAACCCAATACAAAATACCAGAATAGATTCAAATGAATCGACCCAAAAATGAGTCCATAACACTCAAGTGTTAAGTAGGAGTACAAAGATGATCCTCAGCTTCAAACTCAGATGTTCAGAACTACACCAACAAAATAAAGTGAGTACAGTGCTAAATATGAAATCCAAGCAATAGTTCAACAATGCACGATTCTTCCAAAAATTGGTTCCAAACAAAACAAAGTCCCAACATGGGTCTGACATCTAACAAGAAAATGCAACCCAGAAGAAAAATAAAACAGATACTCAAGTGTTGCTTAAGTTCAGAACCAAATATGTTTCACGACAGTCAATTCAAAGCTCTATAACTTTGAACAGCAAGATCAAGATTACAAATCAGAGATACAAAACAATTCCTGCATACCATTCAATTACCTGTTGTCATAAAAATTACACATTAGACACAGTTTCTAAACAATACTATTTTACCATGGATTCAAATAAAACACACAACGATTCACCAAACCCAACAAGAAAAAATAACTAGATAGACATTAAAACCTGAATCTCATAAGAATAGAGTGTGTTCTAAATGAATCATTTAAAAGAATGAAAATAATTTTAATAGTTAGATCATATCATGTCTGATAGTGCCTTCCACCAAATCGAAGAAGACTTTTAGCCGAGCTTCCAACTCTTTTTCTCCTCCACAAAAGATCAAAAATAAAACTTGAAAGCTCTATAACTTCGAATACAAGATCAAGATTACAATATCAGAGATACAAAACAATTCCTGCATACCATTCAATTGCCTGTTGTCATAAAAATTGCACAAAGACACAATTCTTAACAATACTATTTTGCCATGGATTCAAATAAAACACACAACGATTCACCAAACCCAACAAGAAAAAATAACTAGATAGACATGAAAACATGAATCTCATAAGAATAGAGTTGTTCTATTGAATCATTTAAAAGAACGCAAAGAATTTTAATAGTTAGATCATATCATGTCTGATAGTGCTTCCACCAAATCGAAGAAGACTTTCAGCTGAGCTTCCAACTCTTTTTCTCCTCCACAAAAGACAAAAATAAAAAATATTTTCCTCCTACTCCTCATATATTTTTCTTTGATCAAAAAAAGGCCAAAGAAACCCATAATAGCTTTAAATTGAAGGTCAAACTACTGGTTTAAAGAACTAGTTAGCTTCATGCAAAGCAAAATCTACCATTCAAGATAATACACAAATGTACCTCAAACAAACCTGCCTCCTAAGTTTCCAAGACAGTTTACACACAAAGACCAAGGCTCATAAATTCTATTCAATATAAATATTCCCACTTATCTTTCCTTGCGACTGCCTCCTAAATCTGGCAAATGCTAATTCAATGCTGAAATACAATTCCATTTTTTAGTGGAGCTTCCACGTAGGCCTCTACCAAGTCTACTAGCCCCCTACCAAATCTAGCAGTACCTCATCATTTAAACCCTTTCAAATCATTTAAATGCCATTGGAACTGTCACCCCTTGTTTCATGTGACCCCAATCGGTTCCCTTTAATATTTTAGGTTAGATTCAAATAGAACTTAAGTTAATTTAACAATTACCAACATAGGTCTTAGAAAATTAGCCATTAGAATTCCCACCTTAGGTTAGGTTCAATTCATAACCCTTTAGTTATTAGGTAATAGCTAAAATAGCCTAGTATCACTTTAGTAATCCTTCCCTAATCTATTTAGCACAATGCTTAGGTTAGGTCGCCAACCCAACAATAGAATAAGAGGCTTAGGTTAGAACAAAATTCAAATAAGTAAACATAGCTAGGACATAACTGCTCTTACCTAGCTTAGGTTACCGGTTAGGATAATCCTTAGATTCTTAGAACTCTGAATTCATCCTTAGAGAATTGATATTTTTCTTAAGTCCTTATAGTCCTACCAAGATCAATCACTAAAGACCCGAGCACAACATACAACTGAACACAAACACGTTCAAATAAGACCAAAGAATTAGTATCATACAAAATTTAGTCTTCTATGTCCCTTAAACTCCTAAAATCCAATTTACCATTCAGTCTATGAAGAGGAATTGAAACATTCCTTGGGTCCACTGAAATTGATCCAAGGATGAGTCAGAATTCTACAACTGTTATAGCCAGATCGCAGGTCATCTTTCCAAAGTGAAAATGAATTCTTGATAACCATATAATTTTAATCTAATGATTTCTAAGAATAGAAAAGATTTATCCTTATCAAGCATGATCTTTAACAGTCAAAAGAACATATCTTTAATCCAAAAAATCAAATGTCAACACTTGATTGAAAAAGAGGAATATATCAGTTGTCGAGGGTGCTACATGCTTCCCTCCTAAAAAGAATAATCATCCCAATGATTATCTCATTTTTAACAGATTGCATCAAGGAAAAATCATCTTATTTACTTTTCTTACCATATGTCAAAAATATATCTCAACATTATTAAGTTCCAGAAATCAACATTACATAGTTGTTTATTCAAAATAAATAAATATCTGCCCAGATTGGCTTACTTATTGTACTATAAAGATAAAATATCCATTTTTTCTATCAGTCAACAGAATCAATCCCGTCCAAATAGACATGCGAAAAATAGTTTTCATATCTTCAATTTTTTCCCAAGTTTCCCTATCTTCATTAAATTGGTCCCATTGGACCTTCCATTGACTTATCTCATGATTTTTCAAATGCAACTAGTGAGTTTTAAGCACTCATATGGATTTAACCACGATTATTCTTGGGTCCTCGACCTGTAAGTAATTCCAATTTACCATGTGTGATAAATCTGAAACGTATTTCGTAAGCAAAGAAATATGGAAAAGATAACGCATTCGTAACAAAGCAGGAGGTGATACTGAACGATAAGCTACATGGTTGATAACTTCAACTATCTCAAAAGGTCCCACATAATGAGGTGATAACTTGGCAGCCTTGCCAAAAGTTATATAAATCTTTTTCTGTTTAACCCGAAGAAAGACTTTCTCACCAAGTTCAAATTTCCTATCAACCCTCTTTAAGTCAACATAACTCTTTTGCCTATCTACTAATTCTTTCAAGTGTTCACGAATTAATTTAAATTCTTGTTCCATTTCAGTGATAATTTCAGGTCCAATTACCTCTCTATCCTCCATGTTGTCCTAACTAACAGCGGTTCTGGATTTTCTTCTATATAATGCCTTGAAAGGTTCCATCTTAAGGGAAGCGTGATATGTATTATTGCATGCAAATTCAACTAATGGAAGATACTCTTCCCAAATATATTGTTGATCCATGCAATACATCCGTAAGGTATCTTCTAAAACTTGATTTACTCTTTCAGTTTGTCAAGCGATTTATGGATAATACACAAAACTGAAATTCAGCTTAGTTCCTAGAATTGCATTAAGCATTTTCCAAAATCTTGATGTCATTCTAGGATCTCTATCCGAAATTATTAATTCAGGTACTCCATGTAATCTGAAAATTTCATATACAAATATTTTGGCCAAAATAAGAGAATCATCCTTCTGATTCCCATCAATAAAATGTACTACCTTTTTTAGTTTATCCACAACTACTAAAATAACATCATGTTTATTTATTGACATAGGCAACCCTAGTACAAAATCCATGCTTATTACTTGCCAATTGTACTATGGTATGCTATGAGGATACAAAGAACTCGGTGGATGCATATGTTCTGCCTTAACACGTTGACATTCAAGGCAATGTGTCACAAAGTCTGAAACATTATTTTTCATTCCTTTCCAGAAATATTGTTGTTTTATATCAATAAGCATTTTTGTAATGCGAAGGTGTCCAAAAAAAGGTGAATTGTGAAATTATACTAACAATTTCTTTCTCAAATCATTTAGTGAAGGTATATAGACTCTATCTTCAAATCATAAAATTCCTTCATTCTCAAAGCAAAAAACTTTATACCTAAAATCATTCAAATCTACAACAAGTGATGTTTTTACTTACTAAAAGTATGAGTTAGATTCCATAACACTTTTTACTTCATCCTTAAACTAAGTTCTTAATGTTATAAGAGTAGAAATGTGCTTCCTACAACTTAGAGCATCAACCACTCTATTTTGTTTACCATTTATATAACTGATGTCAAAATCATATTGAGACAAAAATTCTAACCACTTTCGTTGTCTTGTATTAAGATTTAGCTGAGTGAAGATATAATTCAGTCCAAGGTGATCAATTTTCAATTCAAAAGGTTTACCAAGCAGGTAATGTCTCCAAACTTGAAGTGCATGAACAATGGTAGCAAGCTCTAAATCATGTGGAGCATAATTCAACTCATGTAACTTTAGTTTTCTACTTTCATAAGCTATGACATGACCATTGTGTAACAAAATACCTCCTAGACCTTCACTTGATGCATCAGTTACAACCATAAAATATCGATTAGGATCGGGGTACTACAAGAATAGGTGGTGAAGTTAACTATCACTTTAAGGTTTTGAATTCAATCTCACACTTCTTACTCCAATTTTTTTTTTATCTTTATTCTATAAGGAAGTTATTAGTGCAACTATCTTAGAAAAATCTTCTACAAATTTCCTATAGTAGCCAGCAAGTCCCATGAAGCTTCTAACTTCATGTAAATTCTTAGGTGCAGGCCACTCTATTATAGCTACAATTTTTGAAGGATCTACAACAATTCCATTCTTACTTATTACATGTCCCAAATAGTGTACTTCTGTGTTATAGAAAGAACATTTAGATAGCTTACCAAATAACCATATCTTTCTTAATATTCCCAAAACTATTTTCAAATGCTCATGATGTTCCTTAATAATTTTTAAATATATGAGAATGTCATTCAAGAATACGAGATTTTTTTTTTCCAAGTATCTTTGAAATATATTATTCATTAAATTCATAAATGTTGCAGGTTCATTAGTTAATCCAAAAGGTGAAATCGTGAACTCATAATGTCCATACCTTGTTCTAAAAGTGGTTTTATGGCTATTCTCATCCTTGATTTGCAATTGATGATATCTAGATCAAAGATCTATCGTAGAATATACCGATGCTCCACACATCTGATCAAATAAATCAACCCTAGGGAGTGGGTATCTATTCTTAATTGTTGTAC